>JAJSRW010001835.1:0-55447 GCA_022414725.1 Microglena sp. YARC | reverse complement strand
CAACTTTCGCTCCTCCTCCCCAACCGCATTCAACACCAAGCCTTCCTGACATCCGCCTCAATCTCTCCCTGGCCGTCCCTCCCCCTCCTGTCCCGCCAGGAACCCTCCACATCTCAAAATTTCCGTCGCATCCACCACACACAGGCAGCCGTCCCACCTCCCACCTTACGGCCCACTCCCCGGCGCCTCCTCTGACCATCTCACTTCCCGTCGTCTTCATCGGACCTCAGCATCCCCAATCGGCTCTCAACCTTTCACCCTCCCCCCGCTCCCTCAATGACTTCACCTCACCCCTCACCCTCTCTTTCCTGGAGCCATACCCACAACCCACACCTCATACGGGACCCTCGCCAAACCGCACAACCCAAGTTCTACACCTTTTCCACACCCCCCCCCACCCCCCCCCCCCCTCTTTCCCGCACATACTCCCCCTTCCCCCCTTCCAGTTCGTATCCTCACCCCCAGCACTCCCCACCAGGTCCTCGAGCTCTCCACCCCCACCCACCTTAACGCCTCCCATAACAACACTCACTTTCCTACACACAAATACCCAACACATCCCACTACCCATCACTACCCATCCGCCTTAACAAAACCCACCGGATCCCTCCCCCCCCCCCCCCCCCCCTCCCCCTTTCACGCCTTCAACCTCCATGCACCTGATTCCCATACCTTCCTGCAACCTCCCCCAATCTCTGTCGTGTCCTTGACTTCAGCACCCCCCGCAACGACCCTCGACCTCTCACCACACCCCACCTCCACAAAAAGCCCACAACTTCTACGTAGCCACACCTCATTGCACATAGCCCAAACACACACCCTCATCCCCTCCAAACCACACTCCCACACACCCACTACTAGCTGCATCATTGACTTTCAGCACCACTCACCTGGACCTCGCCGACGCCATCCACGACCCCCTCAAAACGACCTCACCTCGCCCCTCCCACCCACCCCTCCCCCACCCACCCACCCCAAAACGACCTCACCCCACCCCTCACCCCCACCCATCCAAAAACCTCACCTCACCAGACAATTCCCCTCCCACCCATACGGCCCTTCTCTCCCTCCACCACCTCGGATTCTCAAACCTTACACAACCACCATCGGCCTCTCTGCCCGACATCCCTCACACATCCCTCCCCACACCCCTTCATACACACACCACATCACACTCTCGACCATACCAACCTCCCCCCGCCATCCTACTACACCGCCATCTCACTGCCCGCCCCTCCCAACCCTCCCCCCGCTCTCCTCACACATCCATTGCCACCCAGTTATTCCCTCGTCATTCTCGACCTCCATTGCCCCTTTTCCACCCCTCTGCCTCTCTTGATTCTCACCTAGATTGCGCAGTCACGCCGAACAAGGCTCTGGCAATCTTCCTGCGCACTCCCACTACGACACTGACTTCCTACACCCTCGAGCACTTTCCTGCTCCTACTCCTCTCCTCCAGTTTTCCAGACCACACCTCCCCCGTACACCCAGCTCATGAACATCACACTCCAGACCTCCATTACTATCCAGATAGGCCTCCCCCAGCTAGCACCCCTGTCCCCCTCCTCTCTAAGCCACCCCAACCGCGCCTTCATTTATCGCCCTAACGGATCCTACCATCGGCTCCATCATCCACCTCAGGCCTCGACTGGCTCCATACCGACTACCTACCGCACCCCACCGCACAGCCGCCATCCCCCAGCCTAATAATATTTTTACATCAGGATCTTTCGAGGAGGACCTCGTCAACCTCATTCTTCGCTACCCACACACCCGCCCGCCACACCTCCCCACCCTCACCCTCCCTCTTCCGAACACCGCGCCCTCCCTCCTGCCATCCGTCACTTCTTACTCCTTCTTGCCCATACCATTCCGCACTCCATGTCCACCGTTTCTTCTCCCCCACACCTGCCCCTCTTCCCCATCCTTACTATTCCAATGCGCTTGGATAGTCTCTTCGGTGCCTATCTCTGCGACAGTTTCTCCACAAAGTGGACCCGGCTTCTCATATGCCCACGCCCACCACCCACTCGGCAATCTCCTCCGCTTAATCCGGTAGGCCTCTCTTCTGCCCTCTCAGACGAACACCCCTACTTGCTAACCATCCTCCCTCCTCCCTTCTAGCCTCATCCTCTCTCTCCAATTTCTCTGCTCTCTCTGTGGCAGAATTAACGCCTTTGCTGCCGCCCCTGACGGAGACCGGGTCCTGGCTGTTCTGAGCCGGGAATCAAGGATGCTTCCCTTTCGAAGGAGTGGGAAGTGTAGCAGGATAACCTGCTACTTGTCTAACCGACATCCACGTGTATATGTCTTTTCGAAATGTGCCCTTCAGTCTAGTTCTGTTCTCTCTCTCACCCCTCCGATTCCGTATTCTCAGCACCTTCCCACGCAAGTCCTCCACTTTCAAACCCCCCTGCATCCACAGCCCTTCCTCCCTATTGACTCCCCTGCCCTCCTCAATATCACGGCCTTCACCTTGCTTTGCATAGGTAACCACTCTGGACTCACCGTCTTCTCCCTTCCAACCGTGACATTCTTCCCTTACCCCCCCCCCCCCCCTTCTTCCCACCCTCTACCCCTCCTCATCCTCTCCCTCCCGATGCCCCACCTGGGACCCCCCCTACCAAATTCCTGCTTGCTCCCAGACCCCCGTCCTCCCCCCCCACCCCTTTACTCTCCCACCCTCTCCCTCGCATCCCCTCTGCCTTCACCTTTCCCCTCCAGCAACCTGCTTCTCACCTTCCTTCTCACATCTCCTACTACACGGACGGTTCTGCTGCCCCTGACCTTATAGGCACCATACCCACAGGTACCACTTTCCTCTACTCCCCCTCTTCCTCTGTCCACCCATATCCACCTGGTGGTATTCCGAAATCAGCACCATCCTCCGCACAGAACTCTCAGGCATTATTGCCGCCCTCCAACACGCCAGCATCCATCACCCTCACGACCCCATTCGCATCTACACAGACTCACTGACCAGCCTCCATCTTATCTGCCGCATCGTCTACCTTCCCTACTCTATCCACTTCCACAAACATCGTACATTCTCATTTCCATTCGCCACCTACTCTTTGACCGCCTTCACTCCTCCTCCCACACGATATTTCATTAAGTGCGCTCCCACACTGGCATCCTAGGCAACGAAGTTGCTGAGGATGGAGGGTGCACGCTTTGCCCTAGACAACCCCACCTCTTGCACTTTTGACTTCTCCGCTTCTCATATCAGCCACCATCCCAGACTCTCAGCCTGGCCATGTTTCCAACCTCCTCCCACACCCTCCAACCCTCACCCGCCCTACCGCCTCCTCTCTGACCTCACGGACTCTCTAACAGCATTCCTTTATACCTTTAATACTCAAACAGTGACTTTGCCTTAGTGTTCGCGGCCGCTGTCAACCACCATGGTAGCTTTGTCCATGTCAAGTAGCAGCCCGTTCCCTAACACCAACACCGCCGTAATACGAGGTTCCTTAATACCACGCCCCACCAGGTGTAATCAATTAATTATTTACTTTGTATACCTTTAGCACACACATGACCTTGCCCACTTCCGCTTGTCCATCCATAGCCCGTGTCTGCTCCGCCGTGCCCCCCATTCCCCCCCAGCACGCACCCTCCCCCTCCACTCCTCCAACTCCAACCCTCCAACGGCAACACCCCCACAGCCTCACACTCACCCACCCGCCATGATCCTCCCTGAACCCTCCTCTCATATGTGGCGCTCTTGCACCTACCCTCTCATCCGCACCATCCTCAAGTTCTGCTTTCAACCTATCACTTTGGACGGCCTCTTCCCTCACACACGCATACCCCCCAACCCTACTCACATTATGCCACCCCTCCATCACGATGGTTCTTGCCATTTCTGCCACTCCCATGATACCTCGGCCCACCTCCTTGAACCCTGCTCCCACCCTACGTTCTGCACCCTCTACATCGCCCACCACAACTCCGCTGTCCTTCAACTTTACGACGCCATCTCTAATGGCTCACTTGGACGCTCCACCTTATATGTTGACGTATCCTCGTGTAAATCCCTCTCGGTGTCTCTAACACACGCTTACCCCCTTAACTACTCCTTCCACACCTTCCACCCTCTTGCACATGCCTCCCCACTTGCTCTTGTACCCCTGTCAATAACCTGGGCCCCGACATCCTCTTCCTTTCAGGTCTCTCGCCTTTTGACGCCCCCCTCCCACAATGCCACCCTCACCCGGTCCGAACTCTCCTCCCTCCAAGCCGCACACTCTGTCTATCTTTGCGAACTCACTTACACATGGGACTCCCACTATCACACCCTTGCCCCGAAACGCGCTCAACACTCCACCCTCCGATCGGCTCTTAACGCCGCTGGTTGGCGGGTCATTTCCCCTGACACCATCGCCCTCGGCTCCTTTGGTACACTCTTTGCCTCCCTTCTTCCCATGTTTTCATTTCTCGGTATCTATCCAACTAACACCACATGCCTCATCGTCTCCCTTCATCTGCATGCCGTACGGTACGCACACACCATCGTGTGTACCAGACGGCGCATTTAATTTGCCACCCACTCTTACCCCACTCCTTCCACTGCCATCGGCTATCGTGGTGGGTACCGACCCCCCTAGCTACCCCAGGTTTTGATGGTGTGTCCAAGGACCCTCTTTGGACAGTTCCTTAATCATGCCGACTTGGCGTATTGCTTTTAGATTACGTGAGTGGGGGGGAGTGGGAGTATGTGTGTGTATGTGTGGGTGGGTGGGGGGGGTGGGGGGTGGGGGGGGGCACTTGATATCTCCTACCCTTGACAAACTCCTCAGCCCACCCAGCCCACCCCACCCCACGCCCCACGCCCACTACACATGAGCTTAGCAGCTCCTACCTTCACAAACTCCCCAGCCCACCCACCCCACGCCCAACGCCCCAGTACACATGAGCATAGCAGCTCCTACCTTCACAAACTCCACAGCCCACCCACCCCACTTCCACGCCCCACTACACATAAACTTAGCAGCTCCTACCATCACGAACTCCACAGCCCACGTACCCCACCCACACGCCCCACGCCCCACTACACATGAGCTTAGCAGCTGCTACCTTCACAAACTCCCCGGACCTCCCCCATCCACCAACCCTCCACCCATCCCACTAGAACACACCCACCAACGACTCCAAGACGTACGAGCTAAGCAGGTATAACCTCCACAAAACACCCCCACCCCCCCACACACACCACCACCACCACCATCCCCAACCACTTCCTCACACCCACCTACCCACCCCAAGACGCATGAGTTTGCCAGTCCAACCTTCGCGATGTCCCTGGCTTTTTGCGACGAATTCACCCGTGGCACGACTCCATCCCCCTCACCTGCGACGAAATCACCCGTGGCACGACTCCATCCCCCTGCGACGAATTCACCAACGGCACGCCCCCATCCCCCTCGCTCCTGGAGCTGCTGCAGCTTGACCCCTACATGCGAAGCGGGCAAGAAAAGCATGCACTAGTTAGCGCGTACACTTTGTCTAACGCTTCATCAACTTATGTCCGTGCAGATGCCTCGGCGTGCGAGTTTGCTGGATGACACCATGAGCGGAGATCGCCTCAGGCATCTTGAGAACCAATAGACCATGCTGCCCAGGGAGAATACATCATGCTACATCGGGGGGCCAATTGACCATGCTGCCCTGATGCTGCCAACAGGCAGGCCATGCCCGGGCAGCACGAGTGCACGACAGTCTGTCGTCGACAGAAGCTACGGGGAGCCGACATGCACCGAGGACGTCCTCCGTGCTTTCGCGCGGTAGTTCGAGCTCGGGCGCATTAGCGGTCTGCACAAGCAAAGCCCACAGTTACCTTCCCCACCGAACGGGAAGGTTCCTTCAATCTCACGCGTGAGTCACACCCTGTGACAAGGCGTGCCAATTTTCAAATTTCAACACGACGTGCAGCCGTGCAGGTAGGAGGAGGTAGCAGGATTAGAGATCAAATAAGGCGTGGCATACCATTGGGACTGAGCCAGGGGCTAAGACACGCTTGCTTGACTCCTGCGGTATCAAAGCATCAGGCGACTGTTCTGCCTTGTTCGGGTATGGGAGTGGCTGGTGGGATGCGTAGCGGTAACAGTAGCGGGTTTGAGTGAGGAGACGGCGATCGTAGCTCTTGCAGTTGGCTATCATAGTTGATAATATAAGTTGCGAATGGTTGTGACTCGAGTTATGACTGGCGTTAGTCGGCCCTTGACGGCAGACCTATGCAACGAGGATGTCTCAAATCACCAGGGCTCGCTTCCCCTGGAAAGATACTGAATGCATGCGCAGTGTGTCGGCGATTGCGATGGTCCCTAGTTGTGCTGTACTCGGTTGTACTTCACTGCAAGAGGGCGCGGGCGCAAGGTCTTCATCCCGCATTGCCCTCATCCCTTGCTGTACTGGCCGCGGCCATGGCAGGCGCACGTCGAATCAGATTTGATTCAGGGGATTTGAGATCGCACGAGTGTGACAGCTGGGACGCAATCTCCAGGGCGGAATCGTCACAGATCACACACAGTGAGCTAAGTCGAGAAGCTTGAAGCAAGCGTCGGGTGGCGAGGGGCTCATGGCAAGTTGCAAGTTGCAAGTGGCTCAGCGAAATGTAGGATAGTCAGAAGTGAAAGCCTGAACAGGCTGGAGCTATGTGGCCAAGTTCAAGTGTAGAGAAAAGTAACTAGGCTTGATACGCTTACTGGGGTGTTGGGGTCCACTGGTCCCTTGCCGCTGCTACCACGAAGGACAAGATGTTCCAGTAGGGTACAATCTGGAATGCCGTGCTCAATCCCTCTGGTCACATCATTCGCGTCTTGTATACTTCCCCCTTGTCCGACGATCCTACCTTCTGTAGGGTAATCAAACAAGATTTGAAAAATAATTATCTTGTCTGACTATGGTGCTATATGGTTGTTACAAATAAAATAATCTGTGAGACAAGTTCTGATACGATACATAGAGGAACACATAATTTATTGGGGCCAAACGTTCAAGGTTTTTTCAGCCCTCTCTTGGGGAAGTACATAACCAGCTGTGTCTATTGAATGTTCATATTGTTCCCACTTAATCTAAGTACCACACACAACTGAACACACAAAACGTTGTAGTTCAATCGAGCAATACAATTATGTATTTGTACCAAGTTTCCTTGAACTTGGTTACATGGCTGTCAGCCATACAGTGCCAATGTACTTAATAGACATCTGTTCAGATGTTTATTAAGTGCATTGGCACAGTATGGCTGACAAAAGCGTAATTGTCCTCAGAGGACTCCCCAGCAGTCCCAGGTAGGACTTAATACTGAGCAAGATGTGACAAGGGACACCAGTACGCTTTTGTATATACTTCTTAAATTTCGGACCCACCGAAGATCAGAAAAACAGTACGTCGCAAAATGCGATATATCGCAACCTACTGACTACCCTACCCCTGAGCCTATTGCGATGCAGTTGAACGGACCCTGTTAGCCCTCTCCCTTTCAGCCCATCTACGATACCTAGAGAGCAAGCATGTGAGCGAGAGAATCAGCATAGGCAGCCTACTCTGAACCAGATCTGCAGATTGAATGTAGTCTGGCACAGGGACCCAGGCACCCAGCAGGTTTGTTACAGAAGCTAGGGGGAATACTGGACCTGGAAGCCTGGACCTGGACAAGTATATTCATAGCTGAGTGCCCGGGCCCCCTCGTGGTCGGCCCTAGTGCACGACGCGACAGGTATATATGTGACGACACAACAGGTATATATGGGACGACACAACAAGTATATATGGGACGACACGACAGGTATATATGTGGGACGACACAACAGGTATAAATGGGACGACACAACAAGTATATGTGGGACGACACGACAGGTATATATGTGGGACGACGCAACAGGTATATATGGGACGACACAACAAGTATATGTGGGACGACACGACAGGTATATATGTGAGACGACACAACAGGTATATATGGGACGACACAACAGGTATATATGTGACGACACGACATTTGTATATGGGACGACACGGTAGGTCCCGTCAAAACAGCCTTAACACGACCTTAATAACTAGGGTTGTTGGTGGCATCGCATTACTCAGCCAAGGCTGACTAACTGCCTAATCCACTCAGAATGCTCCCTGGGTTATGTGGAAATCCCACGGGAGGACTTGGAATTGGAAGGGGGTGAGCAGCCCAGAGTTGGCTGAAAAAACATGTGACAACACAATCCTAGGGACAGGCAAGGGGAAGATGGCATGTATGATACATATAGACAGGAACGATGGCATCCATATTCTCCGACTCAAAATATGATATCCAGTAGGTTCCGAGGGTAGAGATATTTAGACATTGTGTGAGGAAGCAAATACAGCTAAATGGATACCGGTATAACAAAACTTCATGTGAATATACCAGCCACATGTAATGGAGTTAGATAGTTGCTAGTAAATATTTATTCTGTTAGACACAGCTTATTTTTTTGTCGAGACATTGCTACAAGTGATTGCATATACAAGGATAAAAACATTTTTTTATTTTCGGCAGTAAACAATTCCATCTCAATGACTTCAAGTAACAGTTTTTCATACTTCACATGTAAGCAAAATAGCAGAAGTGAACAACTAGAAGGAAGATTGCACTACCATGGAGGTATGCTAGGAGGGGAATTACAGCACTCCACGCATTTTTTTTTTTGCGGGGGGGGGGGGGGGGGGGGGCTACACATGGCAGCTTCCAGCCAGCTCCATTAGCCAGCCACTAGGCAAAGACCTAAACTTTCAACTGCATTGGAATGCCCATCCTGTCAGCTCTCAGAATCAATAGCTAGCTGAAGGACTGCTCTAAGGACGTGGCAAAGGAGCAGGCTAGAACCTGCTACGCGTAGCCCAAAAAATAAACAGTGCTGCACTCCCTCGGTGTTGGAGACACTGTTTCAATTTTTTTAGACTACACGTTGCAGCTTCTGGCCAGCTCCCTTTCCCTGTCCTAGGTATGGAAAGACTCGTGACTGAACTCCCTCGGTGTTGGAGACACAGTTTCTTTATTTAATTAACGCATAGCAGCTTCTATGCAGCTGCCATGGAGGTGCGCTAGGTAGGGAATGGCTGCACTCCCACGGTGTTGAAGACACAGTTTTTTTATTGAGCTACACATAGCAGCTACTAGCCAGCTCCCTTTTCCTGTCCTTGGGCTAAACCTGATGCCAGCTAGTGCATCTGAAAGCAGACATGACATGCATTAAAATGCAGACGAAAGCTTCAGGCTTGACCGAGCAGGGTGTTAGTGGAGCTGGCTGGAAGCTGCCATTAATAGCCCCTCAAGAAAAGAGTGAAACTCCGCCTTGGAGATATGCTTGAGGGTATAATGATTCGTGCAAAAGGAACATGTCATGCGTCTCCCACAAGGGGATTGCTGGGGGACATGCAACTACTGGCTGTCCACATGATGAAAGCACTCTATCTTATATGGAGACCACGCCCACGCCTCAGCCTCGCTTGACTGATTGCATCCGCTTTGTAAGCTCCCTGGTTTCTGTGGGTATTGCAGAGGGATACTTGGAACAGGAAGACGGTGAGCATCCAAGACTTGGCTGAAAACCGTGTAACATTTAAATTTAACCTTGACTGGTTAACTGTGCCTGCACAGGTAAAGGGGGAGGAGTAATATTGCAAGTCATATTGTAACCAGGTGTAACTGGCTAGATGTAATCATGAAAAGGGTAAATCACGCACGGATCATGGGTGTATGGATGTTGGTGGTGCAAGGTCGTATGGGTGATGGTGCTCGATGGGAGGATGGGTGACGTTCCAATTAAAGCAGTGGTGACTGTGGAAGGGGCAAAAGCATGGAAGAAAAGACAGAACGCAAATCACAGCATGAAGCTGTGAACAGGTGGCACCATGAAACACCTAAGCGTCGTCGCACCCTAACATGAAGCGGTGAACAGGTGGCATCATGCAACAGCTAAGCGCCACACCCCAACATGAAGGGGTGAACGTGTGGCATCATACATGCAACAGCTAAGCGTCGCACCCCAACATGAAGCGGTGGACAGGTGGCATCATGCAGCCTATCCTTAATTACGGGTGTGAAGTGTGGGCTCCAGACCGTCTGGGAGATATTAATCCTTCGTACGGTCTTGAAAGAAAATGTGAAACTATTCGTAATAAGTTTAGAGAGAACACCTCTACCGACTTGGTCCCCGATGAACTCGATAGGACACCTACATGGGCTCAATGGTTGAGACAATGTATTGGCTTTTGGAATAAAATCGTCGACCGGAAGGACAATGATTTTGTGAAAAAGCCTTGCTAGATAATGTTCTAATAGCAACCATAGATAGCAATAAACAATGCTGGTCTCATGGATTACTAAGATGCATTCAGGGATTACTAGATTAGGTGTTATAGAACATTTCTCTGATATTATTCAAGATAATCAGACGTCACTGAGCAAGATTGACTTCGGAAAAATTGATGAAGTCATCTATAAAATAACAGACATAGCCTGGCAATCCCTGCACATTGAACCCCAGGAATCTTGGTGATAACCAAGTAATCGGTATTAAAACTATTACATATGAAAATTGGATGATGTCAGAGGATAGAAACCATATTTCAACGTATGCTAGCTTAATAAACAATAGGGATGATATTAAATGCATAGCAAGACTACGTCTTTGGGATCCCAACTTAATTGTTGAATCAGAAAGGAGTACCTCTCGTTCTGGTAGAATTTGCAGGTGCTGTGATATGATGGTTGACGGTAGAAGAGTAGTCGAAGATGAAATGCATTTCATATTAGAATATCCGTTATACCCTGAGGGTATAAAAAATATTTTTGAGACAATGAACATCGAACCTGAATTGGTGGATAAAAACTCCAGTATGGAGCTGGTCATAAATCCTGATTCCTTTGAAGGATGAAAATATTTTATACAATTTATAAAAAAATGCGATAATAATCGCACAATTAAATTATCGTCCCAGCTGAGATGATGATTTAATTATATTTTGCAATTAAATTGTCACTGTAGCGCGAACTCAGGGCCCCTGTAACAGCCAAGCGTCGCGCCCCAACATTGTGTGAAGCGGTGAAGAGGTGGCATCATGCAACAGCCAAGTGTTGCGCCCCAACATTGTGTGAAGCGGTGAAGAGGTGGCATCATGCAACAGTCAAGTGTTGCGCCCCAACATTGTGTGAAGCGGTGAAGAGGTGGCATCATGCAACAGCCAAGTGTTGCGCCCCAACATTGTGTGAAGCGATGAAGAGGTGGCATCATGCAACAGTCAAGTGTTGCGCCCCAACATTGTGTGAAGCGGTGAAGAGGTGGCATCATGCAACAGCCAAGTGTTGCGCCCCAACATTGTGTGAAGCGGTGAAGAGGTGGCATCATTCAACAGCCAAGTGTTGCGCCCCAACATTGTGTGAAGCGGTGAAGAGGTGGCATCATGCAACAGCCAAGTGTTGCGCCCCAACATTGTGTGAAGCGGTGAAGAGGTGGCATCATGCAACAACTAAGCGCCCACCCCAACATGAAACTGAGGAGTGGCATCATTCAGCAGCTACGTTTCATAGCCCCAACACACGGGGCAGCATGTGTGTGTATCCAAATGGTTCGCACCTGCATCAGTCATTTTTATAAATTGTAATTCGACATTGCAGATTGCCATCCTCGTCCAGGTAGCTTCCTAGGCAAGAGAAATCATCCAGCACGTCCACTCTTGTCACTTCCCAGGCATGCGTCCCACACAGGTAGTCGTGAACATTCCATGAGCGTACCATGGCACCTTGGCCGAGCTCACACTCAGGTTTGACATGGGCCAGGGTTTGAATGCCTCCAGCTGATATGTAAGCTGACGTTTCATACTCAAAGCCAACAGACAACACAAATGTCTTCTTTGAGCCGACAGACAAAAGCTGCACAGACACAGTGGCACGAAAATCGTACCCGTTGAATGTGCTGCTGCGGGGCATCCTAAATGTGTGCAGATCTTCTTCTGGACCAGCGTGTCCCACTAAAGACAGAAGGCTGGCCAACTCTTTTTTACAGAAAGAGAAGGTGGTCAACATTCCTCCCACAGCTTTAGCACGTCCTTCCCTGAACCATGCCACATTGCTGCCATGAGCAGATTGTAGCGTCTTTTGTATGGAGGCAGCTGTCCCAGGACTTTGGGATCGATAACTCTCCCATGCTGCTGCATCCCCCAACACAACAGGGTCCACTGGTAGCCAGGGTGCAATCGCAACCAGTCTAGAATTGAAGGATGTAGTAAAGTGTCCCAGGCGGAGGACATTGCATAGAGCCTCCAATTGCTCATTGCTGTTTGGGTCGGCCAAGTCCTTGCCGATCCACATGCCCATGAGAGTAAGGACTTCATTCTCTGACAAAACAACCAACTGGTCTGAGTCAAAGAAAGCAAGCACGGTGAGAAAGTCCAGCTGCTTGAAATCCGCAATCAAAGCATTGCTCCAAAACACCTCCCTAATATCACCAAAGCGTGATACTAGGTGGGACAAGCACTTCTCCATAAGATCCTTGATGTTTGCATGCTCAACCAGTGCAGGAGCAGCCCTCTTCAAGGAGAAGACATAGTTCACAGCATCCACCGAGTCACTGTCTGATGAGCTCAGGGCTGATATGGCTTGTGCACATTGATCAGTGCACAGCTCCAAACGATCAGCTAAGCGGTACACCTGCACCAACAGCGTGACTCGGCTTACACCCGCCCCCTGCTCATTAGACAGGGCACTCCTCACTTCCTCAGCCAGGTCGCCTGAATAGATGGAGCGAAACAAGACCTCACATGCCAGTAGCTCTTCATGCTCCAATGGCAACTCCAAGATTTCATGAGGGGGCTCTGTTTGCTGTGGGGCAGAAGGTGGAACCAGTAGCCCAACTGCCCCAATGCACTCCACTGGTACAAGACAAACACTTACACCATCACCCATAGCCTGCAGCTCCCTGGGCTCCTTTGCCCTCAGCAACATGGCGTTAATGACGGGGGAGTTGGACGCTAAGACGAGTTCGTGCGTGTAGAAGAAACGCACATCATCCAAGGACAATCCTGTGCATTGTTGTTTGGTAGGACGACCGTCAGTGGCGAGATAAGTGGAAGTGCACCGTAAAGCTACCACTTTTGGTGTTCTCTATAAGGTTTTGTATTTGGGGGCCAAACATTTATATACAATATAGGGGGTCCAATGCCCCAGTCTGCGAATTGCAATTCCCCTGGTGAATTGGGGAGTTTAATTCATTTACAAATCCGGACTGCACGATTCGTGTCTACCAAACAAACTTATGTATCAAACTCATATGATCTAAGCCCAAACGATGATACATTAGGCCGCATCGGGCCATACGCACGTACCTAAAATCGTATTGTTGTTGAATTGGTGGTAGATTTCCTAACCTCAATTAGCACAATAGTAGTTAAGTTTATTGCATAATATGATTGCCACATATGACACAAGCCAAGCCCGCTGCTCATCATCCGGGGGATGGGGGGTGGGGGGGAGGGGGGGGGGGGGTAGGTGTGTGTGCGTGTGTGTGTGTGTGCGTGTGTGTGTGGGGGGGGGGGGGGAGGGGGGGGGGTCTCCAAGCAACCATCCTCAAAAGCACACGATGCAAGCAATAAAGCAATGTGGCAAAGAATCAAGAGAGGAAGGAAGTGAAGCATAATGTCAAGAAAGTGTCCTGTCCACAACGTATAAGCATGGAAACGGCCACATGTAGCTTGTGGGCGGGTCGTATGATCATTAGTAAGGTGCCTATCTTATTTCTGGTTCCCAAGTACCGTACTCACCTTAAGTATTGGCAAACGGTTCGGCAAGCAAATGACCCTTAGCCAAACCGGATTAGGGATCCAGCTTGAGACCACTCCAGGTGGTTGGCCTTTGCCAAGTTACGGTTACCATGATACTCTGTCTACTAAGCCCTAGCAAGTTAAATGTTTCTGGTTTGAATTGCTACATAGTTTTATTTTCGGCAAGCTTGGGCAAACTACTTTGTAAACATGTACTTGACCTTGAACTTGGTTACTTGGCTCCAGCCAGCAATTAGGATGGCTGGAGCTATGTACCGGCCTGGCTACTAAGTCCTAGCAAGTTTAATACTCCTGATTATAATTGTTACATGGTTTTACAGCAAGCTTGGGCAGACTACTTGGCAAACAGGCAATAAGGAAATGTAACAATAACATAAGACCCTTTGCCAACTGGATTTCAAGTCTGAGCTTGAGACAGACAAAGCCGTAGACCCCTTTGCCAAGTTAGTTTTGCCATGCTTTTCTGAGACAAATTTTTAGGGGGGGGGGGGGGGGGGGGATATTTGCCAATACTTAATCTTGCCAATACTTAAGGCGCATACGTTCAAGCATACGCTATACACTTCCTTCGTTTGAGCATATCTATGACGAATCTGGCTAAAACGTGCTCGTCAGGATTTTTGAATATTTTACTCATTATGTTGTTCTCATTCAAAAAAGTAACAGTTGCATTCCTTGGTTGGGGGTGTGTCCTTTCATAATAACTCTATGCAGGGCATTTGAGGAAGAAGTGTAATTCATCCTTCACTATATTCGTACATCAGCATTTGCTTATCCTGGTATGACGAGGGATTTTAGCCCAAGCACCACTTACGAGAATCCAATGTACTATAATGACTATGGCTTTTATCCTTTAAATTGAAGTTAAATCATCTACAGATCACAAACTCAGGACCCCTGTGTTCACGATTTGTTGGGATTCAGTTCACCAGTGCTTGTTTTTACACCCCGTCCTAACATTGAGGATGGGCGAGTCGATATAGACTATTTGCCTTCGCCTTAACCAGCTAGACTGTAAAAACACACACTCCATCAAACTCCATTATACAATACCGTACTACACCCAAAGACTAATATAAATAAAATCTGGATTTTGAAAGGCACTGGCCTGGCCTGTAAATGGCAGTGGCAACCTCAAGTTTAACAAGTTGCCCAACTTACAGACTGTAAGAGGCACTAAGAAAATCCTAAACCTACATTATTTTTAGTACGCAGAATGCCGATGCCAAGGTCGTTCGGAAGCATGTTACAATCGAGCACGGTGATCTAGCCAACGTTTCAGAAACGCATAACATTTCCCAGACCTATGATGCCGATTGCAACTTAGTCTCGGGAACATTTAAAATCGTGGAAATCGTGGAATCCTCGAAAAATCAGCCTTGCAAGGATAATTAGGGGAAACACTGGTTACCTTGTGAGCTCCGCAAGACAAGGCGTAGATCCGCATAGGTAGGTTGGTCGAAGGCACTCTTAAACATATTGAAGGGGGAGCACAACGCAGCAAGAGTTGATGCACAGGGGATAACTAGGACAAATATGTAGTCCGTGGGTGATACTCCCAAGCAAGGTTGTTCAAACCAGGGTTGTTCAGAGCCCTCAGAGAGCTAGCGTGACGCACGCACATGTGCGCGCACACTCGCACAGGCCCCCCAAAATGTGCGTGACAACACACACGTCCCTGTCAAAATGTACGTCAAAATCTGAGAAAACAGGGGGGGCGCGCACGCCTCAGTCAAAATCTAAAAAAGTCCCCAAATATGCATGGAAATCAGTGTAAAGCAGGGGGAACACGCACGCCTCAGTAAACAAGAAGGTGCCAAATGTGCATGGAAATCTGCTAAAAACAGAGAGAATACGCACACCACAACCGAAATCTATATAAGTGTCAAAAAGGTGTGTGAAAACACGGAGTGCCTTCACCTGTCAAAAATGGATTTCAAGCAATCAACCATTATTGCCACCCCTTTTACCCCTTGTCCTCAATCCTCAGTCAACCTTCTGCAAACACAGTTTGTTTTTACAAGGACTCTTTTCGTCTCAAAGGGGGGGTCCCCATGCGCTAGCCGTAGACTCAAGGATTGTATTGATGTGATCGGTGGAGTCACTCCCAGGTTACCGCTCCTACACTGTTACCAAACACGTATCTTGGTCCCGGATTGTCAGGTACACATTCTCTATTATAGCATATTGAACAAAATCTCCATCTTACATGTATAATTATTCCAAAGCAAGACATTGCTTCAACCTCTGGGCCCACTAGGCTCATCTTAGGTTGGTAGCTTGTTTAGCTCATGCTGGATCAATGTGGTAGGAGCATGCTTCCTAATGCCACGCACACTTTATTAATCAAGGGCATATCCACATTCTCCTTTGAGACCATGGAAGTGTTGATATTGGCTAGGAGGTTAGGGCCCCATAAAAGAATAAAACATGTTACAAGGTTCAAAACGCCGGCAATTCGGCGTCTATCCGTCTGCATAATAAAATACGTCCCCCCCGGAATGCTATTGAGCCAAGCAAATGCAAGTAGCAGACACAATCAGCAGGCCATATTGGTTGAAATATTTGGATATAGCCCAGTGGCTGTTTTAAGGAGCTGCCTAGAAGCTAATGCCCGTAGCCGAAAATAAAAGATCTGCATACCCAGGAGGAGCCCAGGCCTCAAAATTTTCAGTCATGCCAATCAATTTTTTCTGAGAACAGGGCTGTAATCGCATGTATAATGGCGATATTTGAAGTTACTTTTCAGGTCATTCTGAGCACCTCATTTAGGGGGGGGGGGGAGGGGGGGGTCAGCCCTCATTTTGTTTTTTGCTAACTATTTACTCAGACCTCCAAATGACATTTCGAAACCACCCATAAGTAAGCCTTGGTAAGGGTAGTCTATTGGCACCACTTTGGACCTAGTGCAATAAGTATTTACCCCCCCCCCCCCCCCCCCCCCCAAACCCCAGCCCAGCCAGAGTATCAGTGGTGTGAATGGCTGGGTATGAGTTGATTATATGGGTGGGTGAATGGGTGGGTAATATGGGTGGGTGAATGGGTGTGGGTGTGGGGGGGATGCCCCCAGCCCCCAGCCCCCCCCCCGACACACACACACACATCCAACCACCGCCCCGACCCTCCACCATGCGACAACACCGAAACGCCGCCATTCTACCACGTACTACAAGTTGGGTGGGACCCAAGGGGAAGTGTAGCTGAACTATGCTGAGATAATTGTCCTGCTACTTAGGTGCTACTGTTTTGTTTTAAATAATGAGAACTCCAGTTTTGGGCTGCCCCCTGCAAAGTTGAAGTGTAACTACGGTACTCGGGCAACCCAGAGGGGGTGCAAAACTGTTTTTTGACAATCACACAATCCCTGTGTGGGAATTCTGAGGATGCCATTATGTGCGCCATACTGTAAACCCCCAGAATCCACATCTAAGTTTTTCAAAAAGGGGTTATTTTCTATTAAAGGGGGGGGGGGGGGGGGGGAGGTCAGCCTCCCCAGGTTTCTTAGGGAGGGTGTGGCCTATCTTTTTTTTTCTCCTCCCGGCATACCGTCCCTTATGACCATAGGTTATGATGGGCTAGATTATAGTTCCATACAAGTAGGATAGGGTTGTTGGATTGGCAATGCCACTCTCATTGCACCTTTTCCAAGATGCATGAATGACCCTAATTGTAGCGTCACATTGCCAATCACGAGCATTGTAATACTTCAGGGGCAGGCCAAATAGGCTTGAGGGACTTGCCCAACCATGAAATTAGGAGGGGCTAAAACAAAACAAGCCCTAGATGCGTCGCAAGGGACGCAGGAAATCGGTGGAGAGTGTTGGCTATCAGAGAACAAGTGGCACTGGAATTTAGAGCAGCGGACCGAAGCCAGGGTTTACGACATAGTTGGGGCCAGGAATTCGTGCCGACAACACGACAAATGGACATCAGGGTGACCCTGGAGGGTCCAGCCCACCAGATCGGGGGGCTCTGCCAATAAACACTGATGAACTGAACCCCAAACAATTGCTTTACCAACGGGGGGCCTGAGTTCGTGCTACAGTGATAATTTAATTCGACAATCACGTGCATCATTGATGCCTCCTCTCACAGCTTTATTTCACCACTAGCTACCTGGGAACCTGTCTTGGCCAAACTTTCCGCTGCCCCGAGGCAAGACCCAAATCGCTACCCAGCACCGAAATCGCTAACAGGAGCCCAACCTGACACCTCGGACACCAAATCCCTGATCGCTACTAGAATACCCCTTTTCTGAAACAAGAAAAAGCTCTGCCTCCTTTCCTACCATGACCAATGTTTGTATGTTGGGCTACACATGTACATATCAGCTTCTGGGCAGCTCCCCTGGCTGGCTATCTAGCCAAACACAGAGCAACCTACTGCACCTGGATGCTGACGCTAGTCAGCATTCAGCACTTGCTAAAATCTTTGGTCTGGGCCCAGTGGCTACCTCAGGGAGCCGCCTAGAAGCTGCTGCTAGTAGCCAAAAATATAAACACTACTGACCGCCATCAAGCTTAATCCCTAGGTCTGCCTAGGTCAACAAAATCCTTCCTGATGGGGATGATTTGATCCTTTAAATACCACACTATGGCCAGTTTCTCAGTCAATTCACTCATAAACACCACCACTCCAGATTTAGACACCATACACTCCATAAAAAAAACGCCTGGAGGGGCGTGGTGCAAAGGGGACACTCCTGTACGCTGAGCTGGGAAGAGTCACCATATTACTCCATCGTATATATAAGATAAAAACATACAAGAAAGATCGTCCCCATATTCTGCAAATCAGACGATGATGCTCTCACGAGTGCCAACAAATTGAACATTCGTATGCCTTGCCACGGGGCATGAATTAAAAGGAACCTTCCCGCTCGCTTGCACTGGGGAACGGTTACTGTGGGGTTTTTGTTACACAGACCGCTACTGTGCCTGAGATCGGACTACCTTGCTGTCTTGGAAGGAAGTTCTAAACCTCTTCCAAGGCGGCAGGACTGAAATTGTGAACTTAGTAACGAGCTCAAACCACAGACCTGCCTGGCCAGTGTATTCCACTGAGTCAACCAACCTAAGCTCAATTCCCTCACGAGATCCAAATCGTCTGCATGTAAGATCACTCTGCAAATAGCGCCAGCAATTCTAACACCGACCCTTTCTCTACATTTCCTAGTAAAGAAACTATCCAGCTGATCTATGAAAAGACAGAAACGTAGAGGGGAGCACTGATCATTTTAGGGGCTACACATGGCAGCTTGCAGCCAGCTGCTGGTTCAAGCCTGAAGCTTTCATCTGCATTGGAATGCCTGTCATGTCAGCTTTCAGGTGCACAAGCTAACATCAGGTTCGGCCTGATGACAGGGAAAGAGAGCTGGCTAGAACCTGCTACGCGTAGCTCATAAAAGAAACAGTGGAGGGGAGAGACGATCTCCTTGTTTGACACCTGCCACTGTTCCTGTTTGGAAGTACGCACAGCAACTTTCAGCCAGCTCCAGCACTTAGCTACTGCATCAAAACCAAAGCTTTATCTGGGTAATGCTGGGGGACATGTAACTACTGGCTGTCCACGTGATCAAAGCACTCTCATATGGAGACCACGTCCACGCCTTTGCCAAGCTTGACTGTTTGTATCCGCTTTGTATGCTCCCTGGTTTCTGTGATAATAATATCCTGATGCAATACCCACGCACATGGGGACTTGGAACTGGAAGACAGTGTACAGCCCTGTGTTGGATGAGAAACCATGTAACAATCCAATCCAAGCTTGACTGATTGATTGGGCCTGCACAGGGAAAAGGGGAGGAGGAAAGTTGCATGAGTCATATTGTTACCAGATGTCACTGGCTAGATGTAGCCCTGAAGTGAGTAAATCATGGATCATGGGTGTATGTGTGTTGGTGCCCTATGGTTGGATGGGTGATGTTCCAATTGAAGACGTGGCTACATGTGGCAAGGGCAGGAGTACTGCATGGGTCATACTGTTACCAGATGTCACTGGCTAGTTGTAGCCAAGAAGAGCGGAAATCATGCACGGATCATGGGTGTTGGTGGTTCATAAGTGTATGGATGTTGGTGGTTCATTGGTGTATGGTCACTAGTGGTTCATGGGTGTGTGGATGTTGGTGGTTCATTGGTGTATGGTCACTAGTGGTTCATGGGTGTGTGGATGTTGGTGGTTCATTGGTGTATGGTCACTGGTGGTTCATGGGTGTGTGGATGTTGGTGGTTCATTGGTGTATGGTCACTGGTGGTTCACGGGTGTGTGGATGTTGGTGGTTCATTGGTGTATGGTCACTGGTGGTTCATGGGTGTGTGGATGTTGGTGGTTCATTGGTGTATGGTCACTGGTGGTTCATGGGTGTGTGGATGTTGGTGGTTCATTGGTGTATGGTCACACTGGTGTTCATGGGTGTGTGGATGTTGGTGCTCATTAATTGGGTACGGTGTTGGTGGTTGACTGGAGGATGGGTGGATGTTCCAATTTAATGGTGTACATTAATTGGTGTACGGGTGTTGGTGGTTGACTGAAGGATGGGTGATGTTCCAATTTAGTGGTGTACATTAATTGGTGTACGGGTGTTGGTGGTTGACTGGAGGATGGGTGATGTTCCAATTTAATGGTGTACATTAATTGGTGTACGGGTGTTGGTGGTTGACTGGAGGATGGTGATGTTCCAATTTAATGGTGTACAATTAATTTGGTGTACGGGTATTGGTGGTTGACTGGAGGATGGGTGATGTTCCAATTTAATGGTGTACATTAATTGGTGTACGGGTGTTGGTGGTTGACTGGAGGATGGGTGATGTTCCAATTTAATGGTGTACATTAATTGGTGTACGGGTGTTGGTGGTTGACTGGAGGATGGGTGATGTTCCAAATTTAATTTAATGGTGTACATTAATTGGTGTACGGGTGTTGGTGGTTGACTGGAGGATGGGTGATGTTCCAATTTAATGGTGTACATTAATTGGTGTACGGGTGTTGGTGGTTGACTGGAGGATGGGTGATGTTCCAATTTAATGGTGTACATTAATTGGTGTACGGGTGTTGGTGGTTGACTGGAGGATGGTGATGTTCCAATTTAATGGTGTACATTTAATTGGTGTAACGGGTGTTGGTGGTTGACTGGAGGATGGTGATGTTCCAATTTAATGGTTGTACATTAATTGGTGTACGGGTGTTGGTGGTTGACTGAGGATGGGTGATGTTCCAATTTAATGGTGTACATTAATTGGTGTACGGGTGTTGGTGGTTGACTGGAGGATGGGTGATGTTCCAATTTAATGGTGTACATTAATTGGTGTACGGGTGTTGGTGGTTGACTGGAGGATGGGTGATGTTCCAATTTAATGGTGTACATTAATTGGTGTACGGGTGTTGGTGGTTGACTGGAGGATGGGTGATGTTCCAATTTAATAAGTGGCGGCTGTGTGTCAGCTTTACAATCTGACCTCGCACTCGATTGTCATCTGTTCAGATGATGATGCAGTGTGAGGTAGAGTTGTATAGCTGACACTGTAGCCCCTTTCAGTGATATACAATGGTCTAGTGGTAGACCAGATCGCTTGAGGAAGAAGAGTCGGGGGTTCGACTCCCCCTTTGGTCGCTCTTGGCGTTGCAGGTCGTCGTCAACCGCGATGGTAGCTTGTCTAGTTGAGGTAGGAGACCGCTCCCCACCTGCGTACGACCGGCTCCCTTAACACCACGCCCCACCAGGCGTTATCATTACCTTTTAGCTGACAGTGGCGGGGGCAGGAGCACGAGGGAAAGAAGCAGAACACAAATTACAACATGAAGCAGTGAGTGAGTGGAATCATGCGACTGCTAATAAGCTACCAAACGGCCTGCAACTTGAAGCGGATAAGGGGGTGGTATCATGCAATAGCTAAGCGTCGCACCCAGACTTGAAGTGGTGAACGGGTGTTATCATGCGGCTGCTAAGCTACCATACGGCCCGCAACTTGAAGCGGGTAAGGGGTGGAATAAAGCAACAGCTAAGCGTCGCACCCAGACTTGAAGTGGTAAGCGGGTGGAATTATGCGACTGCTAAGCTACCATACGGCCCGCAACTTGAAGCGGATAAGATTTGGGATCATGCAACAGCTAAGCGTCACACCAAGACTTGAAGTTGTGAACGGGTGGAATCATGCGACTGCTAAGCTACCATACAGCCTGTAACTTGAAGCAGATAAGGGGTGGAATCATGCAATAGCTAAGCGTCGCACCCAGACTTGAAGTGATGAACAGGTGTTATCATGCGGCTGCGAAGCTACCATACAGCCAGCAACTTGAAGCGGATGAGGTTTGGAATCATGCAACAGCTAAGCATCACACCCAGACTTGAAGTCGTGAACGGGTGGAATCATGCGACTGTTAAGCTACCATACAGCCAGCAACTTTAAGCGAATAAGGTTTGGAATCATGCAACAGCTAAGCATCACTCCAAGACTTGAAGTGGTGTTTGGGTGGAATCATACACTGCTAAGCTACCATACAGCCTGTAACTTGAAGCGGATAAGGGGCGGCATCATGTAACAGCTCAGTTTCATGGCCCCAACAAGCATGGCTGCATGTGTTTGCAGTCGAAAGAATGGTTCTCACCTGCATCAGTCAATTGCCCAAATTGTTAGCTCACATGGCAGATTGCCATCCTTGTCCAGGTAGCTTCCCAGGCAAGAGAAATCATCCAGCACGTCCATTCTGGCCACTTCCCAGGCATGCGTCCCACACAGGAAGTCGTGAACATCCCATGCGCGTACCATTGCACCTTTGCCGAGCTCACACTCAGCTTTGACATGGGCCAGGGTTTGAATGCCTTGCCCAGCTGAGATGTAAGCTGACGTTTCATACTCAAAGCCAATAGACAACACAAATGTCTTCTTTGAGCCATCGGACAAAAGCTGCACGGACAAAGTGGCACGGAAATCGTATCCATTCCATGTATGGCAGCGGGACCCTCTCATTGTGTGCAGATCCTCTTCTGGCTCAGCACTTTCCACCAAAGACAGAAGGCTGGCCAGATCTTCTTTAGAGAAAGAGATTCTGGCCAAAATTCCTGTCGCAGATTCAGCACATTTACGCCCATCCTTGAACCATGCCACGCTGCTGCCATGAGCAGATTGCAGCATTTTTTGCATGGAGGCAGCTTCCCCGGCATTGTTGAACTGATGGCATTTCCATGCTACTGCATCCCCCAACACAACAGGGTCCACTGGTAGCCAGGGTGCAACAACACTCAATTTAGAGATGAAGGATGTAGTCAAGTGTCCCAGGCGGACGACATTGCATAGAGCCCCCAGCTGCTCCTTACTGATTCGGTCGGCCCAGTCCTTGCCCATCCAGGCGCCCATGAGAGTAAGGACTTCGTTCTCTGACTCAACAAGCAACTCGTCTGAGTCAAAGAAAGCAAGCATGGTAACAAAGTCCAGTTGTTTGAATTCCGAAATAAAATCAATTCTCCATTAGACATTCTTTATTTCTTTGAAGCGTGCAACTAGTTGGGACAGGCACTTCTCTGCAAGAGCCTTGATGGTCACATGCTCAACCAGTGCTGGGGCAGCCCTCTGCAAGGAAAAGACGAAGTTCGCAACATCTACAGACTCACTTTCTGCTGAGCTCAGGGCTGAGATGGCCTGTGCACATTGATCAGTGCAAACCTCCAATCTATCAGCCAAGCGGTACACCTGCACCAATAGCGTGACCTGGTGGACACCTGCCCCCTGCTCACTGGGCAGGGCACTTCTCACCTCCTCAGCCAGGTCGCCTGAGTACATGGAGCGAAGCAACACCTCACATGCCAACAGCTCCTCATACTCCATGGGCAACTCTAAGATTTCAAGTTGGGGGTCAGTTTGCTGTTGAGCAGGAGGTGACACAAGGAACCTAACACTAAAGCTACCACCCGGTGCCTGTACGTCCCTAAGCTCCTTCGCCCTCAGCAACATGGCTTTTATCACGGGGGAGTTGGACGCTAAGATGATTTGTGGGTGTTGAACGAGCGTTCATCATCCGAGGACAATCCTGTGCACAGCCTTTTTGACGGTGGACAGTCACTGGCGAGGTCACCAGAAGTGCAGCTGCCTCCTTGCGAGCTCCGTAAGACCAGGCGTAGATCCGCAAATGCTGGTTGGTTGAACTCGCCCTTCAACATATCGTAGAGCTCCGCAGAGAGGCAAGAATGTCTAGACGGCAAAAAATTGAACTAGAGGAGATCAATGTGTCGGCGATTGTGATGGTCCCAAGCTGTGCTGTACTTCAATCTGGGCTGCAAGCGGGCGCAAGTGTTTTTTGGCGGAGCCCCCTCTTCAAGGGGGCGGGAGCGGGGGCGGGAGCCCCCATCACATGTTAACCCCTTTGTCCGTTTGTGCGACAGAAAAATTGAAGCCTGACACAGCCTGACACGTCATCCAACGGTCGTGTAACTAACACGCTTCGGTCAGCTGATCAGCTCCATCGTTGCCACCTTTCGTTCCGTTGCCAACACACTCTATGGACTTTTATGGAGATTACAATTTTTGAATGCCGAGGTCGGCGAGCAGCCAAATCGAGAGCCTGCCGAGGGGGTCTAGTTCTAACCTATAGGGGTCTAGGTTTACGTCCAGGTTTATGTCCAGCTTTCAAACCTGGACGTAACCTAGACGAGACGTTAGGTTTCACTCTAAATAAAGCCTGGACGTGCCTGGACACTTTGCTCCAAACCTGGACTAGAATTCCCAAACCTGGACGTGCCTGGACACTTTGCCCCAATCCTTGTCTACGTTTCCCAAACCTGGACGTGCCTGGACACTTTGCCCCAAACCTGGACTACGATTCCCAAACCTGGACGTGCCTGGACACTTTGCCCCAATCCTTGTCTACGTTTCCCAAACCTGGACGTGCCTGGACACTTTGCCCCAAACCTGGACTAGAATTCCCAAACCTGGACGTGCCTGGACACTTTGCCCCAAACATAGACTACGTTTCCGAAACCTGGACGTGCCTGGACACTTTGGCCCAAACCTGGAGTAGAATTCCCAAACCTGGACGTGCCAGGACACTTTTTTCTTTTTTCCTTCCAGGTTTGGGTCAAAGGGTCCAGGTTTGGGTTAAAGGGTCCAGGTTTGAGTCAAAGGGTCGAGGTTTGCGTTAAAGGGTCCAGGTTTGGGTCAAAGGGTCCAGGTTTGGGTCAACAGGTCCAGGTTTGGGTCACAGGGTCCAGGCGCGTCTAGGTTAAACCTGGGCACGTACAGGTGAAACCTGGACCCCCTCGACTCCTTCTCGCCAAATCGCTGGCTGATGCAATGTTACCAAAGCAAGTTCAAGTTCAAGTTAATTTTTCAATGCACACTTTGCACGATATGCTTTGGTTTCTTCAAATAACGATCCTTTGAATGTACCGATACAACGATACCTGTTGTATAATATTGCTGATTCATATAGAAGGCGAGCAGCCAAAGTCAAGCCAAGCCAAATGCATTATTGTCAGGAACTACTATAGAAGGCGAGCAGCCAAAGTCAAGCCAAGCCAAATGCATTATTGTCAGGAACTACTATAGAAAGCGAGCAGCCAAAGTCAAGCCAAGCCAAATGCATTATTGTCAGGAACTACTGTAGAAGGCGAGCAGCCAAAGTCAAGCCAAGCCAAATGCATTATTGTCAGGAACTACTGTAGAAGGCGAGCAGCCAAAGTCAAGTCAAGCCAAATGCATTTTTATCAGGAACTACTATAGAAGGCGAGAAGCCAAAGTCAAGCCAAGCCAAATGCATTATTGTCAGGAACTACTGTAGAAGGCGAGCAGCCAAAGTGCTGGCTGCAGCCATGTGACCAAGTTCAAGGTCGAGTTTACTCCTACCGGTGACGATGGGCAGCCCAAAGGCTGATATAGCATGTTATCAAGTACAAGAAGTTACAAGGTACAACCACCCCCCACTGGGTGGATCTATCATAAGTCCATAAAAGCAGGAATAAAATAGAAGCATGGGGAATCAAATGGATAACAGGGAGACCCTGGGCAGGGTACTACTAAGCGTGCACATCAGATCGGTGCCGTGCTACTTTTTTGACCCCCTCTGCGCGTTTCGCACCGTTTTTTCAACCCCCTGTGGGCGCAGCGCACAGTTTTTGCGCTTTTTGCACTAAAAAGCGCTGACCATTTTGATGTTTGTGCTCTTTAAGCACTGACCAATTTGGCAAGAAGTAGTACCCTGCTCCCGCCTCCAGAAGGGCGGGCTCCGCAAAAATGGAAACAGGGAGAACTCCCGTCTAAAAAGAAAGAGCAAAGCTTTTTATACCATATTTCCCCTTTGGGGCTCGGTCTGCTGCAATTTTATTCCTGTTCCACAAACAACATCCCGCCAAAGAAAATGGAAGCAGGGAGAAAATCGGCATCAATAATCAAAAATTTGCGCATTCAACAAAGGTCAAATTTAACAACAGGAGCAACATGGTAGCATAGCAGAAGTCAGAGGGAGCTTTCAGATGCAGGAGCTAGCTTCAGGTTTGGCCCAAGGACAGGGAAAGGGAGCTACCTAGAAGCTGCTACCTGTAGCCCCCCAAATATATGCACTGTGTAGCTTGGATGCACTGTACATGAGCACACGAATAAACAATCATGCAATATAATAATAAAATGCATTACCCAAGCTAGAAGCACACGGCCTAGCCCCGTGGCTGGCCCAGGGAGCTGCCTAGAAGCTGATGCTTGCAGCCGAAGACTCGAAGAGAGAAGCAGTATTAACGACCAAGTCAGTCTGTATATTATCATCACAGATGCTTGAAACAATCAAAACATCAAAATTAAAAAAAGCTGCCACAGGACGCGAGATTAAAGGAACCCTCCCGTTTTCATGTATTGTACATACTGGAGGATGGCTAGTTGGCTACTATATTGTGAAACCATAAAAAGGGATTCTCATCATATATGCTTGATACAATCTGTTGAGTGTATACCAGATAAGCATATTTGATGAGAGTACTTGTTTGAATGTTGATGTCACTGCCAAAGACAGCAAGCAGCCTTAACAGGTT
Source organism: Microglena sp. YARC (assembly GCA_022414725.1). NCBI lineage: Eukaryota > Viridiplantae > Chlorophyta > Chlorophyceae > Chlamydomonadales > Chlamydomonadaceae > Microglena > Microglena sp. YARC. Next base: position 28,616 of record JAJSRW010001835.1, on the reverse strand, counting down.
GCATTCATGTAACCAAGTTCAATTTCAAGAGGCAGTACCCTCAAGTCTACCGATCCCAGTCTGCTTCCCATCACCAGAAGCTCATCAAGCAAGCAAGGCTTGCACAAACACCACTACGACTACTACCACAAGCCCACGAATCATCACCAGAATCTTGACAGCGGAGAGATACTTACACACACGCCACCACAAATACTACCACAAGCCCACAAGCCATTGCCCCTGTTGCGTCAACCAGGCAACAAATACAGAAAGGGTGGCCATCCCTCAGACCAGAAACTATATACAAGTACATGCACACATGCACTGCCAGGAAACATGAACTCGTGCATAGCAAGACAACACACACACGTGCATAGCTAAGTCGGGAATAGTGATTGGTAGACCTCTCCTCCAGGGCTGAGGATCCTCAGCCCCAGACAGTCGGCTGAAGCTTAGACAGCTTTATGAGCATGACCGCAACTTCGATCCCAGCGCCTTTCATGGTACTCTCTGGAGAGAGAGAGAGAGAGAGAGGACTGTATGGGTGGCCATTCCTCAAATTCTATCGGAAGTCACCTCCATTTCCAAAGCCTGCAGCCGCTGCCTTGCTGTCAGATGCGTTCACAGCTGGCTTGGGCTCAGAGGGCTTGGTGGCCCAGGGTCAAAGCCTGCAGCCTCTGCCTTGCTGTCAGATGCGTTCACAGCTGGCTTGGGCTCAGAGGGCTTGGTGGCCCAGGGTCAAAGCCTGCAGCCTCTGCCTTGCTGTCAGATGCGTTCACAGCTGGCTTGGGCTCAGAGGGCTTGGTGGCCCAGGGTCAAAGCCTGCAGCCGCTGCCTTGCTGTCAGATGCGTTCACAGCTGGCTTGGGCTCAAAGGGCTTGGTGGCCCAGAAGAGCCTGCACAGTCTCATCCTCCGGAAAGAGGGCGTTACCCTGAGTGAAGTCCTGAAGGAGGGCGTCCTCCTCAGTGAAGGCCAGGGGGGGGCCTGCCACTTGCTGCAACTCATCCCAGTACTCGTCTCGGCCAGGCATGGGGCTGGGAACTGAGGGGTGGGGTGGGGTGGGGTGCATATGTCAATGTTTGGTACTGGTGTTAGTGTTATTGGTATTGGTGTTGTTTGTGGTGGTGGGAATTTGTGAAATATTGAGGGTCTGCTATGCGCTGGAATTCATCCGAGCACTGCTGGTCCACAATGGAGCTGGGGCCTGAGGGGTGAGGTGGGGTGGGGTGCATATGTCAATGTTTGGTACTGGTGTTGGTGGTATTCGTATTGGTATTGGTCATTTGTTGTTTTTTGGTGGTGGTGGCGTCCTCAGTCAAATGTTGAGGGCCTACTGTCTGCTGCAACTCATCCGAGAACTTCTCATATCTATATATTAATATCATGCATGTATGATACCGGTATTTATATATATACATATACATATACATATATATATACATATACATATATATATACATATATATATATATATATATATATATATATATATATATATATATATATAGGGTTTATGGTATAAACCCTAAACGTTCCACTGCGCTCACTGGGTGAGTTGGCTACTGGCTTCAAAAAACTTCAAATCAGAGTTTCCACCCAACATATATGATACATATGATCATCATAATCACACACACACACACACACACACACACACAAAAAATATATATATATATATATATATATATATATATATATATATATTTATATGTTGGGTTGCGGTCCATTGCACTCACCTAGTGTGTTGTTTTCACCATTGTTGCACATATCACTGTCAGAGGAGTAGTACTGCAGTTTCATTGTTTGGTGGCCCCCATAGGTGGGGCTGCCACCAAAGGCCTCGGTGGTGGTTTGAGCCACATCCTCGCCCAGGAGGAGGCCGTACATGTGAGGGGGGGGCGGATGGGGGGCCCCTGCAGTTCGTGCTGCCTCCACGGCCCTTTGGTGGGCGGCGTTGATGGCCACGTACACGGGGTGGTTGGGTGGAGGGGGAGGCGGAGGGGGGGGTCCTGCAGGTACAGCTGCCTCCACCGCCCTCTGGCGAGTGGCGTTGAAGGCCGTGGCCATGGGGTGGTTGGGTGGGACGGACTGGACAGCGGTGGGGGTCACTGGAGGGGCCCTGGGGTTAGTGCTGCCTCCACTTCCCTCTGGTGGGCGGCGTTGATGGCCATGTACACGGGGTGGTTGGGCGGAAGGGGAGGCTTGGGGGGGGGGTCCTGCAGTTACAGCTGCCTCCACCGCCCTCTGGTGAGTGGCGTTGAAGGCCGTGACAATGGGGTAGTTGGGCGGAGGGGGAGGCAAAGGGGGGGGTCCTGCAGTTACAGCTGCCTCCACCGCCCTCTGGCGAGTGGCGTTGAGGGCTGCGGCCATGGGGTGGTTGGGCGGGACGGGCTGGACAGCGGTGGGGGTCATTGGGGGGGGACCTGGGGTTAGAGCTGCCTCCACCGCCCTCTGGCGAGTGGCGTTGAGGGCTGCGGCCAAGGGGTGGTTGGACAGGATGGGCTGAACAGCGGTGGGCATGTTGTGGCACTTGTTGCTGGTGACAACCTGGCCTGCCAGCCTGGCGGTCTCGGTGTTGTAGCGCTGGAGGTCTGCCTCGGCCATGATGAAGTACGGTTGCCTCTCCTCACAGCGCATGTTGCACCACCGGCCCAAAGCAACAGTGACAGTTGCAAAGTTGATGTCCATACCGTCTGGGATTGCTGCACGCATCTGTATGGGTGTGGTTTAATTTTGTTTGGATTGGTTTGGGTTGACTGGGATTGACTTGGATTAGCTTGGAATGGTTTGGATTGGTTTGGATTGACTTGGTTTGGGTTGACTGGGATTGACTTGGATTGACTTGGATTGGTTTGGATTGGTTTGGTTTGGATTGGTTTGGATTGACTTGGATTGACTTGGTTTGGATTGGATTGACTTGAATTGATCATCTCCTCCTGGCTGCTACACTTGGCTTGACTAGGATTGGTTTGGATTGACGTGGTGTGGGGTTGGGATGGGTTGGATTGACTTGGATTGGTATGACCTTCTCCTCGTGGCTCATGTTGTTCCATCTATCGACCGGTGGAACAATATGAGCTGCGAGGAGAAGGTTATGCCAATCCAAGTCATCTCTTTTTGATTTTAATTGGTTTTATCATACACTAGACCTAGAGCCCGAACATCATCTCACCACCACACGATTCATCATACACTAGACCTAGAGCCCGAACATCATCTCACCACCACATGATTCATCATACACTAGACTTAGAGCCCGAACATCATCTCACCACCACATGATTCATCATACACTACACCTAGAGCCCGAACATCATCTCACCACCACATGATTCATCATACACTAGACCTAGAGCCTGAACATCATCTCACCACCACATGATTCATCATACACTAGACCTAGAGCCCGAACATCATCTCACCACCACATGATTCAATGTGTATCTACTTCGTCTGATTTTAATTGACTTTATCATACACTGAAACTAGACCCCGGGCATCATCCTACCTTATCAGGGGGTGATACTGCTGGCAAGGAAGAAGAGATCTGAGCGAGGTTATACAAGCAATACCTATACTGCACATGTAATACAGGTATTGCCTGTTCAATCTCGCTAAGATCTCTTCTTCCTTGCCAAAGTATCACCCCTGATGATGTCCGGGGTCTAGTTTAATGTCAAACACCACCTCACCTTATCAGGGGTGATGCTGTTAGCAAGGAAGAACAGCGCTGAACGAGTTTACACATGTATTACGAGCATAACCTCGCTCAGCTCTGTTCTTCCTCGCTAACAGCATCACCCCTGATGAGGTGAGATGGTGTCTGGGGTCCAGGTCTAGTGTATGACGAAATCAATTAAAATCAAACTAAGTCAATTCAAGTTGAATTGTGTGGAGGTGTGATGGTGTTCGACCTAAAACTATACCTTGAACATCATCTCACCTCATCAGGGCATTTCAGGTGGAATTTGGACTGGCAATTTCACAAAAAACGGCTTTTTCGGCCAACCGTATTGTGGTGTCGCTGCATAAGTCTGGCTGCCTACGGGCTGACCAACTAGACCCCGGACATGATCTCACCTCATCAGGGGGTGATACTGCTTGCAAAGCAGAAGAGAGCTGAGCGAGGTTGTTCAGGTAGGGAACGGCAATATGATATCATGTCATCATATGATATCATATGATGTCGGCAGTCTGACTAGGTCAAAGTCACCATTTATATACAATACCATAAGAAGCAATTTGTATGATATCATATGATATCATAGTCTCCTTTGGACAAAATCATATGATATGCCAATCCCTACATACAAGTAATACCCTGATGAGGTGAGATGGTGTTTGACCTAAAACTAGACCCCGGACATCATCTCACCACGCACCACATGATTCAATTTGTATCTACTTTGTTTGATTTTACTTAATCTCATCATTCATTTATTCATGAAACCTAGACCCCGGACATCATCTTACCACCACATAATTCAATGTGTATCTACTTCATCTGATTTTAATTGACATTTTTATCATACACTAAAACTAGACCCCGGACATCATCTCACCTTATCAGGACTTATACTATTGGCAAGGAAGAAGAGAGCTGAACATGATTATGCATGTATCACATGTACAACCCAGGGTACTTCCATTATTCGAATTGGCCAGCGCTTTAGCGCACTTGAAAAAATAAAAATTGCGCTTTGTAGTGCAAAAAGCGCAAAAAATGCTTGCTGTGCCCACAGGGGGTTGCAAATTTTTTCAAGTGCGCTAAAACAAATGCTCAGTGGGGTAAAATGTATTACATGTACAACCTCGTTCAGCTCTGTTCTTCCTAGCGAACAGTATCAGCCCTAATAAGGTGAGGTGATGTTTCACCTAAAACCAGACCCCGAACATCATCTCACCTCATCAGGGCATTACAGGTAAAATTTTGACCGGCGATTTAGCAGAATCCGGGCGATTTCACCAAACCCCGGCGATTTCAACCAACCATATTTTGGTGCCGCTGCATAGGTCTGGCAGCCTGCGGGCGGACCAACTAGACCCCGGACACTATCTCACCTGAGCAGGAGAAATACTGTTCTCTAGATGGAACAGCGCCGAGCGAGGTTTCACAGGTGATTTTGACCTCTGCCTTTTGGTGCAATTTTCTGCTCCTGTGTCTGCAGCAGCCTGAAAACACAGTAATGATAGTGGTGGGTTGGTTAGTGCCGGTGTGTCTGTGACTTATTGCTTTTGGAGCATCCGCTCCTGTGTCAGCTGCATCTTCAAATCACAGTCGTGATAGTGGTGGGTGGGTGAGTGCCGGTGTGTCTCTGACATATGCCTGTTGGTTCCATCCGCTCATGTGTCTGCGTTTCCCTGTAGAAGCAGTGGTCATAGTGGTGGGTTGGTGCATAGTGGCGGGTTAGTGCAGGTTGGTGCTGACTTATGCTTTTTGGTACCATCTGCTCCTGTCTGCAGGCTGCAGACTGCAGCTGCACCTTGAGATCACAGTGGTGATAGTGGTGGGTGAGTGAGAGCAGGTGAATCTCTGACTGATTGCTTTTGGAGCCATCTGCTCCTGTGTCAGCAGCACCCTGAAAACACAGCGACGATAGTGGTGGGTGGGTGAGTGCAGGTCTGCCTCTTACTTATTGAGTTTGGAGCACCTGTGGTGGGTTAGTGCAGGTTAGTGCTATCTTATGCCTTTTGGTGCCATCTGCTCATGTGTCTGCAGCTGCACCTTCAAATCACAGTCATGATAGTGGTGGGTGGGTGAGTGCAGGTGTGTCTCTGACTGATTGCTTTTGGAGCACCTGCACATGTGTCTGCATTGCCCTGTAGAAGCAGTGGCCTTAGTGGTGGGTTGGTGCATTGTAGCAGGTTAGTGCATGTTGGTGCTGTCTTATGCCTTTTGGTGCCATCTGCTCCCGAGTCTGCAGCTGCACCCTAGAATCACAGTGACGATAGTGGTGGGTGGGTCAGTGCCGGTGCATCTCTGACTGATTGCTTTTGGAGCCCTCTGCTCGTGTGTCGGCATTGCCCTGTAGAAGCAGTGGTCGTAGTGCTGGGTTGGTGCATAGTGGCGGGTTAGTGCATGTTGATGCTGACTTATGCTTTTTGGTGCCATCTGCTCCTGTCTGCAGGCTGCAGGCTGCAGCTGCACCTTGTGATCACAGTGGTGATAGTGGTGGGTGGGTGAGTGCAGGTGCATCTCTGACTGATTGCTTTTGGAGCCATCTGCTCGTGTGTCGGCATTGCCCTGTAGAAGCAGTGGTCATAGTGGCAGGTTAGTGCAAGTTGGTGCTGTCTTATGCCTTTTGGTGCCATCTGCTCCTGTCTGCAGCTGCACCCTGAAATCACAGTAGTGATAGTGGAGGGTGGGTCAGTGCAGGTGTGTCTCTGAATTATGACTTTGGAGCCATTTGCTGCTCTTGTGTCTGTAGCTTCACCTTATAATATTATAATGCCCTCCTCGGTCCCCTGGAGGTCGGCCCTGGGGCTCGTGCGTCGTACTGGGAGAGTCGGGCTATAAGGTTGGTGCTCAGTAGCAGGAACAACAGCAGGGACAAAGTTGAATTTCCAATTATGATTATGATGATGATTACATTTTCCTGGTGCCCTATTGGACTCCAAATGTGCCCTTGGCTTGACGGAGTCAAGGGGGACTTATGAACATCATGCACAAAGAAGAAAAGACAAATATAAGGTTGCATTACAAACTTAATACACATTGCTTGTTACATCCAACACATCAATACATGTATGTTACAATCCATGGGTAGTCTAGGGTCTCTCTCTCTCTTTCTCTCTCTCTCTCTCTCTCTCTCTCTCTCTCTCTCTCTCTCTCTCTCTCTCTCTCTCACACACACACACACTCACTCACTCTATACAGACAGATAGACAAATATATACATTTCTATCCTGACCCTTTTGTGTTGCATCCTGGGATTGTTGCACTCAACATGCATCCATGGGTTGGGTTGGGTATGAGTGGGGTGTGGGTATGGGTGGGGTGTGAGTACGAGTGGGGTGTTGGTATGGATGGGGTGTGGGTATGAGTGGGATATGGGTGAGGGGTGTTGGTATGGGTAAGGTGTTGGTATGGGTGGGCTGTGGATATGAGTGGGATGTGGGAGTGGATTGTTGGTATGAGTGGGGTGTGTGTATGAGTCACTTACCCGCTTGTGTTGCATCCTGGCGTTGTTGCACTCAACATGCATCGCATCATGATCCAGGCGGACATGCTCCGAGCCCCCCCCTTGTCCATGCTCTTGCCCCCCCTTGTGCATCGCATGATGATCCAGGCGGACATGCTCCGAGCCCTCCCCTTGTCCATGCTCTTGCCCCCCCCTGTGCATCGCATGATGATCCAGGCGGACATGCTCCGAGCCCCCCCCTTGTCCATGCTCTTGCCCCCCCTGTGCATCGCATGATGATCCAGGCGGACGTGTTCCGAGCCAGTAACCACTGCACTGTCCACATGGTGTTGGCTGCCTGCATGGGTAGGTGGGTGGATTGTGGTCTGTACATTTAGGTTTCTGGTGTGTAAATACATGAGAAAACTACATTTCTAAATGATGAATGTATCAATTTTGATTTTTTGTTGCCTGCATGGATTTGTTTTTTCTTTCAAACCTCAAAGTGTTCTTATCCTAGCTCTATGGGTGTAGGCCTCCTCCAGGGACAGCGTTTGGTTGCTTTTATAGCTTTTAGTAGCTTTTTAGGGCCATTTAAGGCAAACAAAAACTATGTGTTCACTTTATTTTTGCAATAATTTTGTTAAAACGGGGTAAAATTAACGATCGCTACTGTATATATGGCGGGGAAAAAGATCCCTGCTGCATGGGTAGGTGGGTGGATTGTGGTCTGTAAATTTAGGTTTCTGGTGTGTACAAATATATTTGAAACCTACATTTATAAATGTTAAATGATGAATGTATCAATTTTACAGCACTTCATGCAAGCTATCAATACCAGGTGGACAGTGCAGTGGTGACTGGTTCAGATCACATGTACACAGATCGTGCTACCCATGGTTCAGATAACATGTACACAGATCATCATGCTACCCATGGTTCAGATCACATGTACACAGATCATCATGCTACTCATGGTTCAGATCACATCTACATAGATCATCATGCTACCCATGGTTCAGATCACATGTACACAGATCATCATGCTACCCATGGTTCAGATCACATGTACACAGATCATCATGCTACCCATGGTTCAGATCACATGTACACAGATCATCATGCTACCCATGGTTCAGATCACATGTACACAGATCATCATGCTACCCATGGTTCAGATCACATGTACACAGATCATCATGCTACCCATGGTTCAGATCACATGTACACAGATCATCATGCTACCCATGGTTCAGATCACATGTACACAGATCATCATGCTGCCCATGGTTCAGATCACATGTACACAGATCATCATGCTACCCATGGTAAATAAAACAGCATCAAGATGAAAGTTCCAAACCCTGCACCCCCAAAAGTATACCGTACTTGGACAGTTCCAAACCCTGCACCCCCCAAAGTATACCGTACTTCGACAGTTCCAAACCCTGCACCCCCCAAAGTATACCGTACTTGGACAGTTCCAAACCCTGCACCCCCCAAAGTACACTTGGACAGTTCCAAACCCTGCACCCCCCAAAGTACACTTGGACAGTTCCAAACCCTGCACCCCCCAAATTACACTTGGACAGTTCCAAACCCTGCACCTCCCAAAGTACACTTGGACAGTTCCAAACCCTGCACCCCCCAAAGTACACTTGGACAGTTCCAAACCCTGCACCCCCAAAAGTACACTTGGACAGTTCCAAACCCTGCGAATATATTGTATCATGCCACAAATGTAGTTGTGGCATAGTGATCTGAGTGGAGGTGATCTGAGTGGAGGTTCTCTGAACCAGTGGCTGATGTACAAAATGCAATAGAAAGTCATATAAAATATAAATACAAAATGTTACAATCCTACCTCCGTGAGATGTGGGCTTGCGGTGCATCGGCCCTTGGATGTGCTGCCCATTGGATGGCTCCAGGGTGAGCTTGGGCATGCAAAATAAAATAATATAAATATACATAAACAATAATATAAGATAAGCCCTACTTCGGTGAGATGCAGGCCCCCGGTACTTTGGTGCTTAGATGCACTATAACACTTAATATACAAAAATGCTACAATCCTACCTCTGTGAGATGCGGGCCCCTGTTACATTGGTGCTTGAATGCGCTGCCCATTGGCTAGCCACGGGGTGAGCTATAACATGCAATATGAAATATGAAATAATAAAAATATACAATGCAAATGCTACAATCCTACCTCTGTGAGATGTGGGCCTCCGGTACATTGGTGCTTGAATGCGCTGCCCATTGACTAGCTCCAGGGTGAGCTATAACATGCAATATACGATATAAATAATATAAAGTATATAATATAAATGCTACAATCCTACCTCTGTGAGACGTGGGCCTGAAGTACATCGGCCCTTGAATGCGCTGCTCATTGGCTAGCTACAGGGTGAGGTACAACATGCAATATAAAAAAATATAAATATAAAATAATATACGTATAAAAGAATGTAAATATAAAATATATAATAATATAAAATGCTACAATCCTAGCTCGGTGAGATGCGGGCACCCGGTATATCGGTGCTTGAATGAGCTGTATCATGCAATATAAAATATAAAAGTGTGTAAAGTAGATAATGTAAATGCTACAATCCTCTCTCTGTGAGACGTGGGCCTCCGGTGCATCAGTGCTTGAATGTGCTTCCCATTGGCTAGCTATAGGGTGAGCTATAACATGCAATTTATAATAACACAATATAGATTGCTACACTCCTACCTCTGTGAGACGCGGGCTTCCGGTGCATCGGTGCTTGAATGTGCTGCCCCATTGGCTAGCTACAGGGTGAGCTATAGCATGCTATAAGAAAGAAAAAAATATATACATACAATAATTTAAAATGCCACAGTCCTACCGCTGTGAGATGCGGGCCTCCAGTACATCAGCCCTTGAATGTGCTGCTTATTGGCTAGCTTGAGTAATCGCACCACGCCAAAACGGAAAAGTCTAAAAATCACGCTTTCCGCTGAATCGCATCCTAAAAATAACCCTGCTTCAGGCTGAGCTATAGCATGCACAATATAAAATAATATAAATATGAAATATAAAATAATATAAACTACATAATATGAATGCTACAATCCTACCTCTGTGAGACGCGGGCCTCAGATGCATGGGTGCTTGGATGCGCTTTCCATCAGCTAGCTCCAGGGTAAGGTTGTCTCCATCCTTGAAGGAGGATTCCAACGTGCCGGAAAAGCGGAAACCGGTCTGAAGGTCCAGTGCCTGAAATGAGGTTTGTGGGTGCTGTGGGGTGAGGTGGGGTGTGGGGGGGGTAAGGGGGGGGGGGGGATTTGTTTTTAGTATCCAGTGGTGCTTCCAGGCTGGCACTAGTATCCAGTGGTACTTTCCAGGCTGGCACTAGTATCCAGTGGTACTTCCAGGCTGGCACTAGTATCCAGTGGTACTTCCAGGCTGGCACTAGTATCCAGTGTACTTCCAGGCTGGCACTAGTATCCAGTGGTACTTCCAGGCTGGCACTAGTATCCAGTGGTACTTCCAGGCTGGCACTAGTAAATCCAGTGGTACTTCCAGGCTGGCACTAGTATCCAGTGGTACTTCCAGGCTGGCACTAGTATCCAGTGGTACTTCCAGGCTGGCACTAGTATCCAGTGGTACTTCCAGGCTGGCAACTAGTATCCAGTGTAACTTCCAGGCTGGCACTAGTATCCAGTGGTACTTCAGGCTGGCACTAGTATCCAGTGGTACTTCCAGGCTGGCACTAGTATCCAGTGGTACTTCCAGGCTGGCACTAGTAATCCAGTGGTACTTCCAGGCTGGCACTAGTATCCAGTGGTACTTCCAGGCTGGCACTAGTATCCAGTGGTACTTCCAGGCTGGCACTAGTATCCAGTGGTACTTCCAGGCTGGCACTAGTATCCAGTGGTACTTCCAGGCTGGCACTAGTATCCAGTGGTACTTCCAGGCTGGTACTCCACTAGTATCCAGTGGTACTTCCAGGCTGGCACTAGTATCCAGTGGTACTTCCAGGCTGGCACTAGTATCCAGTGGCACTAAGTACTTCCAGGCTGGCACTAGTATCCAGTGGTACTTCCAGGCTGGCACTAGTATAGTATCCAGTGGTACTTCCAGGCTGGCACTAGTATCCAGTGGTACTTCCAGGCTGCACTAGTATCCAGTGGTACTTCCAGGCTGGCACTAGTATCCGGTGGTACTTCCAGGCTGGCACTAGTATCCAGTGGTACTTCCAGCTGGCACTAGTATCCAGTGGTACTTCCAGGCTGGCACTAGTATCCTGGCACTAGTATCCAGTGGTACTTCCAGGCTGGCACTAGTATCCAGTGGTACTTCCAGGCTGGCACTAGTATCCAGTGGTAACTTCCAGGCTGGCACTAGTATCAGTGGTACTTTCCAGGCTGGCACTAGTATCCAGTGGTACTTCCAGGCTGGCACTAGTATCCAGTGGGTACTTCCAGGCTGGCACTAGTATCCAGTGGTACTTCCAGGCTGGCACTAGTATCCAGTGGTACTTCCAGGCTGCACTAGTATCCAGTGGTACTTTCCAGGCTGCACTAGTATCCAGTGGTACTTCCAGGCTGGCACTAGTATCCAGTGGTACTTCCAGGCTGGCACTAGTATCCAGTGGTACTTCCAGGCTGGCACTAGTATCCAGTGGTACTTCCAGGCTGGCACTAGTATCCAGTGGTACTTTCCAGGCTTGGCACTAGTATCCAGTGGTACTTCCAGGCTGGCACTAGTATCCAGTGGTACTTCCAGGCTGGCACTAGTATCCAGTGGTACTTCCAGGCTGGCACTAGTATCCAGTGGTACTTCCAGGGCTGGCACTAGTATCCAGTGGTACTTCCAGGCTGGCACTAGTATCCAGTGGTACTTCCAGGCTGGCACTAGTATCCAGTGGTACTTCCAGGCTGGCACTAGTATCCAGTGGTACTTCCAGGCTGGCACTAGTATCCAGTGGTTACTTCCAGGCTGGCACTAGTATCCAGTGGTACTTCCAGGCTGGCACTAGTATCCAGTGGTACTTCCAGGCTGGCACTAGTACTAGTATCCAGTGGGTACTTCCAGGCTGCACTAGTATCCAGTGGTACTTAGGCTGGCATAGTATCCAGTGGTACTTCCAGGCTGGCACTAGTATCCAGTGTACTTCCAGGCTGGCACTAGTATCCAGTGGTACTTCCAGGCTGGCACTAGTATCCAGTGGTACTTCCAGGCTGGCACTAGTATCCAGTGGTACTTCCAGGCTGGCACTAGTATCCAGTGGTACTTCCAGGCTGGCACTAGTATCCAGTGGTACTTCCAGGCTGGCACTAGTATAGTACTTCCAGTGGTACTTCCAGGCTGGCACTAGTATCCAGTGGTACTTCCAGGCTGGCACTAGTATCCAGTGGTACTTCCAGGCTGGCACTAGTATCCAGTGGTACTTCCAGGCTGGCACTAGTATCCAGTGGTACTTCCAGGCTGGTATCCTGGGCACTGGCACTAGTATCCAGTGGTACTTCCAGGCTGGCACTAGTATCCAGTGGTACTTCCAGGCTGGCACTAGTATCCAGTGGTACTTCCAGGCTGGCACTAGTATCCAGTGGTACTTCCAGGCTGGCACTAGTATCCAGTGGTACTTTCCAGGCTGCACTTAGTATCCAGTGGTACTTCCAGGCTGGCACTAGTATCCAGTGGTACTTCCAGGCTGGCACTAGTATCCAGTGGGTACTTCCAGGCTGGGCACTTAGTATCCAGTGGTACTTCCAGGCTGGCACTAGTATCCAGTGGTACTTCCAGGCTGGCACTAGTATCCAGTGGTACTTCCAGGCTGGCACTAGTATCCAGTGGTACTTCCAGGCTGGCACTAGTATCCAGTGGTACTTCCAGGCTGGCACTAGCAAGTGGTACTTCCAGGCTGGCACTAGTATCCAGTGGTACTTCCAGGCTGGCACTAGTATCCATGGTACTTCCAGGCTGGCACTAGTATCCAGTGGTACTTCCAGGCTGGGCACTAGTATCCAGTGGTACTTCCAGGCTGGGCACTAGTATCCAGTGGTATCCAGGCTGGCACTAGTATCCCAGTGGTACTTCCAGGCTGGCACTAGTATCCAGTGGTACTTCCAGGCTGGCACTAGTATCCAGTGGTACTTCCAGGCTGGCACTAGTATCCAGTGTGGTACTTCCAGGCTGGCACTAGTATCCAGTGGTACTTTTCCAGGCTGGCACTTAGTATCCAGTGGTACTTCCAGGCTGGCACTAGTATCACAGTGGTAACTTCCAGGCTGGCACTAGTATCCAGTACTTTCCAGGCTGGCACTAGTATCCAGTGGTACTTCCAGGCTGGCACTAGTATCCAGTGGTACTTCCAGGCTGGCTTCCACGGCTGGCACTAGTATCGCAGTGGTACTTCCAGGCTGGCACTAGTATCGCAGTGGTACTTCCAGGCTGGCACTAGTATCCAGTGGTACTTCCAGGCTGGCACTAGTATCCAGTGGTACTTCCAGGCTGGCACTAGTATCCTGGTACTTCCAGGCTGGCACTAGTATCCAGTGGTACTTCCAGGCTGGCACTAGTATCCAGTGGGTACTTCCAGGCTGGGTATGCAGTGGTACTTCCAGGCTGGCACTAGTATCCATGGTACTTCCAGGCTGGCACTAGTATCCAGGTACTCCAGGCTGGCACTAGTATCCAGTGGTACTTCCAGGCTGGCACTAGTATCCAGTGGTACTTCCAGGCTGGCACTAGTATCCAGCTGGTACTTCCAGGCTGGCACTAGTATCCAGTGGTACTTCCAGGCTGGCACTAGTATCCAGTGGTGCTTCCAGGCTGGCACTAGTATCCAGTGGGTACTTCCAGGCTGGCACTAGGTATCCAGTTGGTACTTTCCAGTGGTGCTTCCGGGCTGGCACTAGTATCCAGTGGTACTTCCAGGCTGGCACTAGTATCCAGTGGTACTTCCAGGCTGGCACTAGTATCCAGGTGGTACTTCCAGGCTGGCACTAGTATCCAGTGGTACTTCCAGGCTGGCACTAGTATCCAGTGGTACTTCCAGGCTGGCACTAGTATCCAGTGGTACTTCCAGGCTGGCACTAGTATCCAGTGGTACTTCCAGGCTGGCACTAGTATCCAGTGGTACTTCCAGGCTGGCACTAGTATCCAGTGGTATCCAGACTGGCCACTAGTATCCAGTGGTACTTCCAGGCTGGCACTAGTATCCAGTGGTACTTCAGGCTGGCACTAGTATCCAGTGGTACTTCCAGGCTGGCACTAGTATCCAGTGGTACTTCCAGGCTGGCACTAGTATCCAGTGGTGCTTCCAGGCTGGCACTAGTATCCAGTGGTGCTTCCAGACTGGCACTAGTATCCAGTGGTACTTCCAGGCTGGCACTAGTATCCAGTGGTGCTTCCAGGCTGGCACTAGTATCCAGTGTACTTCCAAGCTGGCACTAGCATTCCAGTGGTGCTTCCAGGCTGTGCCCCCCCCCCCCCCCCACACACACCCCTCCAACCCAACCAAATAAACCTCAACCACCCATGTGTACGCACCTGCAAACCCATGCCAGGCATCATTCGGCCTCCTCCTCCTGCACTGTAGTATCCAGTGGTGGGCCCAGGCTGTGACTGGTGGTTACCCCACGTGCTGTTTCTCCTGGCCTGCCATGGGTCTTGACTCATCCTGTGGTGGTGTTATTGGTGGTTTTATTGGTGATATTATTGGCGGTTTTATTGGCGGTATTAATGAAGGTAATATTGGGGTGTTTCTTGTGATATTTTTGGTGGTTTTATTGGTGGCCTGAATTGTGGTAATATTGGTGGTGTTATTGGGGGTTTTATAGGTGGTTTTATTGGTGGTTTTATTGGTGGTATTATTGGTGTTCTTATTGGTGAGTTTATTGGTGGTTTTTTTGATGTTGTTGTTGTTGTTGTTGTTGTTGTTGTTGTTGTTGTTGTTGTTGTTGTTGTTGTTGTTGTTGTTGTTGTTGTTGTTGTTGTTGTTGGTGGTGGTGGTGGTGTTGGTGGTGGTACACTGACCCCCACAAACCTCCCTCCTGCCTTCCATGTTTCCTCTTCATCCTGTGGTGGTGGTATTGGTATTGACATTGGTGGTGGTATTTGTGGTAGTAGTGGTGGTCGTGGTGGTGGTGGTGGTACACTGACCACCATAAGTGTCCCTCCTGCCTGCCACATTTCCTGTTCATCTTGTGGTGGTGGTATTGGCATTGACATAAGTGGTGGTATTGGTGGTAGTAGTGGTGGTCGTGGTGGTGGTGGTGGTACAATGACCACCATAAGTGTCCCTCCTGCCTGCCATATTTCCTGTTCATCTTGTGGTGGTGGTATTGGTATTGACATGGGTGGTGGTATTGGTGGTAGTAGTGGTGGTCGTGGTGGTGGTGGTGGTGGTGGTGGTACAATGACCACCATAAGTGTCCCTCCTGCCTGCCATATTTCCTGTTCATCTTGTGGTGGTGGTATTGGTATTCACATGGGTGGTGGTATTGGTGATATTATAGGTGTTGGTGTTGGTGGTGGTGGTGGTACACTGACCATTATAAACTTCTTTCCTGCCTGCCATGTTTATGCTTCATCCTGTATTGGTATTGATAGTGGATTTGGTGGTGGTATTGGTGGTGGTATTGGTGTAGGTATTAGTGGTGGTATTGGTGGTAATGGTGGTCGGTGGTGGTGATGGTAGTAATGGCAGCGGTGGTTTGGAGCACTACATGGTGAACACATACATGTCATAAAGGCTGGATCCCAGCACTACAGGCACTACATGGTGGGCACATACATGTCATAAAGGCTGGATCCCAGCACTACATGCACTACATGGTGGGCACATACATGTCATAAAGGCTGGATCCCAGCACTACAGGCACTACATGGTGGGCACATACATGTCATAAAGGCTGGATCCCAGCACTACATGGTGGGCACGTACCTGTTGTAATAGTTGGATCTCAGCACAACAGGGGGGTCCCCTGGAATTGCGGGGGGGGGCACTATAGGTCCAGTATTCTTATGGAAAAACACTTGCTCGTAGTGGTGAAGACCGTGAGCATAGACCTTCTTCATCACATAGCTCCTGTTGGTGCAGGACTCAGGGAAGTTAAATGGCTCGCAGATTTGTACCCACTGCAGATGGGGGGAAGGGAGGGAGGAAAATAGATAAGTATGTGGGTGGGTGGGTGGGTGCATGTGTGTGTGCTTGTGGGACACCACTTGCGCATAGTGGTGACGAGCGTTAACATAGAGCTTCTTCATCACAAAGCTCCTGTTGGTGCAGGACCCTGGGAAGTTGAAAGGTGCGCAGATACTTACCCACTGTAGGGGGGGAGAGGGAGGGAGGGAGGAAGATAGATAAGTATATGGGTGGGTGTGCATGTGTGTGCAGAGCGTTTACATAGAGCTTCTTCATCACATAGCTCTTGTTGGTGCAGGACCCTGGGAAGTTGAAAGGCTTGCAGATAGTTACCAACTGCAGAGGGGGAGAGAAAGGGAGGGAGGAATATATATAAGAATGTGGGTGGGTGTGCATGTGTGTGCAGAGCGTTGACATAGAGCTTCTTCATCACATAGCTCCTGTTGGTGCAGGACCCTGGGAAGTTGAAAGGCTTGCAGATAGTTACCCACTGCAGAGGGGGAGAGAAAGGGAGGGAGGAAGATATATAAGTATACGGGTGGGTGTGCATGTGTGTGCAGAGCGTTGACATAGAGCTTCTTCATCACATAGCTCCTGTTGGTGCAGGACCCTGGGAAGTTGAAAGGCTTGCAGATAGTTACCCACTGCAGAGGGGGAGAGAAAGGGAGGGAGGAAGATATATAAGTATATGGGTGGGTGTGCATGTGTGTGCAGAGCGTTTACATAGAGCTTCTTCATCACATAGCTCCTGTTGGTGCAGGACCCTGGGAAGTTGAAAGGCTTGCAGATAGTTACCCACTGCAGAGGGGGAGAGAAAGGGAGGGATGAAGATATATAAGTATATGGGGTGGGGGTGGCATGTGTGTGCAGAGCGTTGACATAGAGCTTCTTCATCACATAGCTCCTGTTGGTGCAGGACCCTGGGAAGTTGAAAGGCTTGCAGATAGTTACCCACTGCAGAGGGGGAGAGAAAGGGAGGGAGGAAGATATATAAGTATATGGGTGGGTGTGCATGTGTGTGCAGAGCGTTGACATAGAGCTTCTTCATCACATAGCTCCTGTTGGTGCAGGACCCTGGGAAGTTGAAAGGCTTGCAGATAGTTACCCACTGCAGAGGGGGAGAGAAAGGGAGGGAGGAAGATATATAAGTATATGGGTGGGTGTGCATGTGTGTGCAGAGCGTTGACATAGAGCTTCTTCATCACATAGCTCCTGTTGGTGCAGGACCCTGGGAAGTTGAAAGGCTTGCAGATAGTTGCCCACTGCAGAGGGGGAGAGAAAGGGAGGGAGGAAAAAAAAATGATAACGCCTGGAGGGGCGTGGTGTTAAGGGGACCCTCCCGTACGCCGCAGCTGGGGAAAGTCACCATGGCAGACATAGTAAGTGTCACCCTCCAGGCGGGAGGGACTCCTTCATGCGACGTGTGGCAAGAATGCTGGTACAGGAGGCGGTAGATTCTCTGTGCAGCTTAGAGATGAGTTTGTCTACGTGTTTCGCGACTGATCCCTAAGGTGGAGAGATTGGTAATAGTTGGGATTGGTATGGTACCAGTGGTACCTATGGTGAAGACTAGGTAGTGGTACAAGGAATCCTTGTTGTTGAAGGATACGTTTGGAGCTCCTTATGCTGAACGCTCTTATCCTGGAATTTGATTTGGTGGTTTAGTGTCTGAGCAAGTAGCCCAGTTCAACTAGGTAGGCTTTTCTTGGTTTGGGATTCGTCGTCAATGAGGAGGAGATCAGGCCTGTATTTATCCCATGTGGGGCTTGGGGAAGATTCAGGGGGTTTGAGGGTGGCTGGGGGTCTTGGTGGGAATGTCGGAGGTCGCTTCACAAGTGCCTGCATCCATGTACATGGGGAGAGCCCCCAGAGCTCTTTTGGCTTACTGCCTTTTGGATGAGTTGGACCGCCTTATTATGTCTGTTAATATACATTCCTTTGAAGACAGGGTGGCTGCATCCCAGCAAGAATATGGCCAGCTCCGTCCTGTGCTTTTGCGACAAAGAGGGCAGTTATCATCAGAGGGGGGGCTAGTGCTAGTACCATAGGGGCGTTTGTATCTGTACGCCAATTTCCTAGTCCATAAGCGTCCCCACCGAGCCTTGTGGATTTGTATTTTTTGCCACCATTTCATGTCGGTGGATTGCCAGAAACGATTACTAGCCTGAGGGAGGAGGAAGGGGTTGGCTTGCTCCCAACATGGAGGAGTATATGCCCGTGGTGTTGGCATGCCCGGTGTGGCAGGGGGGTGGGGAGGTTTAGCCTTGATACCCTTGGTGAGATTGTTGGCCGGGTTGCCGGGGGGGCTGGTCCCCATTAATAGATTTGGGGGGCTGGACAGACGGCCAGTGCATATTGAGGTGCGCATGTTCCCCTCTTTTAACTGGCCCAATTTACATTGTATCCTGTCGTCGCTTCTTTCGCGAGCGGTGTCTGCCTCGTCATTCCTATGATTCCTGAGTGAGATCCGGACCTTAAGCAGGCGCGTGGTAGCAGCAGCGTTGTGTCTGTTGATAATGTGGATGGCGATGTCTTGCAGGAGGTCACGGTGTGTTTGGTTTTCCTCGGGTCCTGCTGGGATGGTAAATGTGCAGGTTAAGTAAGCTGCAAGGAACATAAGCTGTGCCCGGAGTAGATGGTGAGTTCTTCATCTATTTCGGAGTGTATGAGTGCTTGTTGGATTGCCACGAGTTCGGCGCGATTGATGGTCGGCAGTGATGCCCTGTCCGCCAGGGTCTATGCGGAGGCAACGTGAAGCGGCCCTGGGGGAGTATATCGCCCTGCCCCTAGGCGGAGGACGCCCGTCTTTGTCTATGATGGCACTTCCATCTGTGTAAGAGCGAGGCCTGGTGCTTGTAGGATAGCATGTGTGCACGGGAGCAACGGGGGGTGTTATGGGTGTGGGGTCTATCTGCATGGGGGTGGGTTTGTTGTGCCCAGGTCTTAAGGAGGGAGCTAAGTGCCTTGGGTAGGTGGGTGGTAGGAAGGCCCAGTTGGGAGGGGGGGGACCTGGTCGTGGGATGGAAGTGGCCCCCATGTCCCTCATGGTTTTTTGGGCCCATGTGGTGGGTGGGTTGTGGAGGTACTTGGCATGGCCAGACTGGGTTTGAGATGGCAATGAGTTTGTGTAGGTTCCTCTGTGTCTCTTGGCAGGGTTGAGTTTTCCCCCCGTCCAGATTAGGGAGGGGGTGAGGGGTTGGGCCTTGGGAGGCCAGAGTGGCTAGTTCCATAGCCCATGGGTGATTTAGGAGGGCGTTATGGGCATATGTGGGTTTGTGTGGGACCAAGAGAATGGTGCACGCGGGAATATCAAGGGTGTGAGCATGTATGGCACTGCCTAGTGCCCATCGAACAGCCTTGTGGGCCTCTTCAGGGTTCTGGCTGGTGAGGTGTGTGTTTCCCCCGTACCAAGGTTGGGTGTAGCAGTGGGGTCCTAAGCGAAACAGTTGGCCAATGGGGGTGGGGGTGTTGTCCGTGGGGAGGTGGGGACTCATTAGCAGGGGTGGATGTGTCAAGGTCCGTTGTCATCCGCCAGGGTGGACATAGCTTTGTGTATGGCAGGGGAGACATTGGAGATGGTAGTGTCTTTGTGCTGTGATAGGAGGGTGGCTACGTCTCCAGCGAAGGGTTCCTGTGCTGTGGAGGGTCCAGAGGTGGGGAGAGTGTGCCTTGGTGGTATGGTATCTGTGGTGGAGGAGGTGGAGTTGGGAGAGGGGTATATGACCGACACATTGGCCTGTTGGTGAGTAGATTGTAGGTGGTGTCTCCGTTGTTGAGTTGGGGAGGGAGGTGGTGGTACCTGTCATTCAGTGTTACAGCCTGTATGTGGTATTTGCCGGGGGGGTGGATATCCCAGTCTGGGTGGTGGTCTGCCGTGTTAATGATGAGGTTTTTGCCTGAGTTTCGCTCATACCATTTGGCATCAAACTCTCCTCCCTCCGCCCACTGTCCTTGTTGTTGGAGGTTAGTGAGGGTGGAGGGGTCTTGTCTGGGTGGAATGGAGGGGGAGGGGGCTTTTGGGGGTTAGTTTTCAGTGTTTGTAGGCATGGAGGAGTTCCTGAAATCTGGTGGGGCCAACCAGCAGGGTAATTTGTTCCTCTGTAAGATGGATCGGGGGACAAGTGACCACAATGGAGGTGGCAGAGGAGTAGGTGTGGGAATGGCACGGGGAGGCAGCAGATATGTAACAAGGGAGATGGTGGCAGAGAATGGTGCATGGGGCTTTCTGGACCCTCCAATATCTGTGATGATGGGGTGTTTCTCGAGGTTCGTTAGCCTTCCTCTTTTGGGCTCTGAAGCCCAGGAGGTGGGTCAGGCTGTGTTGGTTTCCATATAGGAGGTGGAGGAGCTTGGCTGGGGTTGGAGGGACAAGAGGTCTGGGGTAGAAGACAGCATGCACCAGGTCGTCGGGGGAGCTGTTCTTACGGATGGTGTGGTGTTTTATAGTAGGAGGCGTCAGTATTTGTGGGTGTCATTTCTGTAATGAATTGCATTCTGGCAGTCCAAGCATCTTGGGGTCAGTGCTCCAGGCTTGAGCATACTTGGTGGGGTGAAGATAGGACTCTCTGGCCCACCACATGTGTGCATTGGAGGCAGGGATCTCCTCGGTATTATGCGTGGGGGGCTGTGTTGGGGTTGGGGGTAAGGATGCCGGCACTGGGGGTCCAAGGGTCGGGGCATTATGGGGCCTCGGTGTCCCCAGTTGTTAAGGTGGTGGCTGATAGTATATGTGGAGAACTTGGTAATGTGCCGTTGGGGAATGCGTAGGTGTATGGGGAGGGTCCTCGATGCCAAGGGCAGGGGGCTGTGGCAGGAAGTAGGGTTGAGGTGGCTTCCAGGTGGGGGTGGAGAGCACAGGTGTAGGCTGAGTCTGTTGAGGGCAACTTCATGCCTAGTGGAGACTCTGGCTGCCATAGGTGTGCGAGAGGGTATTGGGATGGGATGATTGTGGTCCGATCAGGGCTCACAATGTTCAGCTAAGGAAGTACATGCCCAGGGGATGAGGGTTTTGAGAAGGTTGGGGGAATGGGTGTGTTGGGGTAAGTCCGGAGGGAGTCTTGAAGGGGTTGAGTAGGGGTTTCATCCTCCATATGGATTTGGATGGAGGCTCTTTTGAGGATGTGCATTTGCCTGGCCAAGGTAAAGTATTGAAGTGTGTGGCTGGGCAAGGTAAGAGGATCCATACCCTGGAGCATAGTAGCTTCTTTGTGGAGGAGGGCTGTAGTGAGCTGCCTAGTTCCCCGTGTCGTTGAGGGACCTAGTGAGGTGGGCTGCTGTAATTTGAGCATAGTCCACCATTAGGGAGGGGATACCCAATCCTGCCTGTCCCAAGGGGAGGCAGACACTAGCAGTTGGGAATGAGGGGTGTAGGTCACAGCATTTTTTTAGCCAGGGTCCATAAGGGCCTTGTCTAAGATGCCTATATCCGAGTAGCTGTAGGGTGCTACGGTCATAGGGTAGGTGATGGCAGGCTTAATACACGTGGTGATGAGTCTGGAGACATTGGGAGAGGGGTGGTGCCTTTTGGTTTGGCAGTGGTGAGGATTTGGTGTCCTTTACTATGTATGAGGGCCAAGGCTTGTTTTTCATGGAGGGGTCCCCAGTTTAGGGTGAGGCTAACCGCGCACCCTAGATACTTGTATGGTTTCATTTGGGGGAAGGTATGTAGCCCATGTGTCGTTAATGAGGATGGTGTTGTGGAGAAGTTTGGTTAGGGCCTTGTGGTTGGTGGGATCCTTGGGGTGGGAGCCATGCAATATGCCAGTGATCATGCATTTACCCCCGTTTAGCTGTCTAAAGTGGGCCCCTTCCTTTCCCTTCCCTCGAGGCCCCGATAAAATAGGAAGAGGAATCCCATACCAAGTGCTGAATTGTTGCACTTTAAGGCATTGTACCTTGAGGTTGTCTGCTGTGTTAGTGACCACACTGGTGTCATCAGCATATCCTAGGCTACCTGTTTTATCTTGTCAAGTATTGGATGTTGAGGTTATGCCTTGCTTGTATCCTCTGGCCCCGGCTTGTAGCCATCTGAGGAGAGGTTTTCGATGAAGATGATGAAGAATTAGGGGGGAGAGGTGTCACTTGGATGGTGCCTCTTGTGATTTGAATTGGTTTGCCTGAGTGTTGTTTGAGGTACATGTGGGTAGTAGCCCGTTGTAAATTCCTTTCACTGTTTCAATGACATCTACCGGGATTCCAAGGTCATACATAGTTTGGAGCAGCTTGTCATGGTCCACCATATTAAAGGCAGATGAGAAGTCTCAAAGTAAGCAGCAACAGGTCTCTTTTTGAGTGGGCCGCATCCTCGATGTCATGTAGGAGGTGGGTGAGCTGTCTATGGTGCTTCTGTTTCTGTCTGAATCCCTCTTGGGAGTCACTGAGGACTTTGGGGTATTGGTCCAAGTATTTGGAATCACTGTTGTAACCATGTTAGTCCACAATTTACCCATCGTGTTGTTGAGGCCAATAGGTCTGTAGTGGTTGGCTTGGGTGGGGTCTCCTTTCTTGTAAAGCATGATGGTGTTTAGGAGGTGTCTTCCAGCAAATGGGGGTGTAGCCGGTGATCCACATAAGCCCAAACATTTTATGTATGGTGTGGTGCCAAGACCAGGGGAGCGCAGGTTAGTAGTTCATTGGGGGATTCCGTCTGTGGGCCAGCTGTTTGCTTTTTGCTACGTGTTGGATGCATGTTTGGTAATTAGAGAACTCCATGAGGTAGGGTAGGATGGGGTTGGAGTGTTGGTTGGGGTTGGGCCTTGGTTTCTACGGGAGAATGTGTCTAGCAGGGAGGGCCCATGGAGGGGGGGGGCGGTCTGTCTGTCCTGGGGTAAGTATTTGCCGGTGCACGTGTGGTGAGGGGGGCCATCAAGTGTCCCATGTGCTCCCCCAAGATGTCCAGGAGGTCATTAGTGGACGTTTTGGGGGTGTTGGCCAGTGGTGGGGTCTTGGAGGGTCTGGGGTGACGTGCGGAATATCAGAGGTTTTTGAAGATGTTTCTGTGGGCTTGTTTTAGGTTTGTTGGATAGTTGGGTCATGTAAGGCTGCTTTGCCAGTGGCGGTAACAGCTGTTTGTTCTGCTGTTTGTGAGAATTCTCCGGAGGGCAGGGGAGGGCCCTCATCGAGGATATATTGATTGCAGCCAAGAGTGAGGCATGGTCTGAGGCAAGCTGGATATGGGTGGTAGGATGGTTATGGCATGTTTCTAGGAGAGTAGAATGGGCGGTGTGGTAGGAGTTGGGGTCGGTGGTTAGGAGTTTCTGTACGTCTTAAGTTGTTTGGATATGGGAGTTGATTTTTGGCGTGGGCTTTGCTCTTCTTTCTGTCAAGGAAGTGCGCTGGGATTTTGGTTCCTGGTAGGGCAGGTTTCAAACATAGTGGTGAGGGCCATCCTAATAGGTTCCATAATCTGGTTGCTGAGATGGTCGAGGTCTAATCCTTTTGCAAGGAGAGTGTGTTTGACTTGGTGGAGGTGGGATGGGGAGGGAATTGTCTCCTATGAGGTGGTGGCCTGGTCCCACCAGTCCCTGATGGATTGGGTGTGTTCCATGCAAGAAGGTAGTGTGCGTTTCTTCAATGGCTTTCTAGTGGCGTTCATGGAGCCTTGCTGACGGGGGTGACTAGTTGTTGGGGTCTAGGAGGGGGGGTGTCAGTCCAATGTCAGGGGTATGGGAATGTAAATAGGGGGGATAATTTGGTGAAGGGGGCCATATGGTCTAGGTATTCCTCCGACCTCCCTGGTTCTTTTCACTAATATGGGGGTGAAGGGGGGTTGGGGCAAAGGGAGATGAGGATGTCATCGATTTCTGCTGTGGTGCTCGAGGTTGCCTTCCTGGTAGCAATGGAAGGTGGGTGCTCTAGTGGAAGGGTTGGTGGGGTGGAGGTTGAGTTGGGAGCACATAGATATGTGATGTTGGTCTGGTGTGGGAAGTGGCGTGGGTAGATCTATCTGAGGGAAAGAGGGTTGCATTCCAATCCCCTCACAGAGTGTGGTGTGATTGGGCTCTTTGGTGGTTGTGAGTCCCGATGTATGTATAAGGCGGCTTGCGTTGCTGGGGTTGGTCGTGGGGCATGTAGACGCCTATGATGTGTGTAGCGAGTTGGGGGGTGGTTGAGCCGAAGGTGATGTGCACCAGGCAACCAGCAGGTCTGCATTGACTTCATGGTGGACGGTGGGGGGCCTAATTGCTTTGTGGGTGAGGATTATGACCGCCCTCCTTTTACCGTGGTTGTTCGTCCGGGGTTTTGGCCACACTACTGTGGTGGAAGGGAGTATTGGGGGAGTTTTCCTCTTGATGAATTGGAATGAAGGAGAGGCAGGAGAGCAGTTTGGTTTCTGTAAGAATAGCAGCATCAGGTTTGTGGTCTAGGATGTGAATTGAGCATTAGCTCCCAGGAGCTCCTCAGCGCCTCTGCAGTTTGAGGAGAGTAGAAATGTATGTTATCCATGTAGTAGTCTTGGGGTGACTAGGCATGGTGGGTGGGTTGTTGGGGCAGGTCCATTATCCTTAGGGGTAAAGAGGAATCGGTTGGTTTAAAGCAATGTTTTGTTTGAGCTTCTTAGCCTGTTGGGGGGGGGGGGCTCCCTTGGTAATTGGTGGTGTGGTAGAGGTGGGGGGATGAAAAGTTGTGGATTGCTGTTTTGTTTGACGTTTTTAAATGTTTTGGGGCCCAGGTTTTGCGAGTGTTTCAGATGCTTGTTGGGGTGCCTGATATTTTTTTGTGGTGGGGGGGGTGCTCTGTGGTACCACGTTTTTTTCAGGTTGGTGACAGTTGAAGGGGCCAGCATCTCCTGTTATGCGCAGTCCATTTGCGTGTTTGTTGGGGGGGATGTGCGATCGGAGCGGGCTGGCGTCCTTCATCATGGTATCTTTCTATGTTGGGTTGTGAAGGCATGGGTTTTGTAGGAGTTGAAGTAGGGGTTTGTGGTCTAATAGTATGCCATCGGTCCGCAAGTCAAGAATGGTATTTGGGGGTCCCAAAAATTCTCATGTCCTGCGCTCTCTTTTTTAAGGATGAAAGATGTTCCCATATACGGGCTCACGGCTCCCGGTGTGGAGTCCAAGGGGATTTGGGCGAGAAGTTTTCTGAGTCTATCCAATACGAGATGTTAAGTTAGTGATTTTTTTAGACAACCAGCCGGTTTATAGGCGAATTGGGAGGGGGGTGGTAAAGTGCCACCAGATACATTTACTTGGTGTCCTTGCAGACGTTTGGAGGATTTGGTTCTTGCTACTGCCAGGTAGGATCCCAAGGTTTGTAGGGTTTTCATCATGGATAAGGTCGTGCGGAGTTTGGGTGTTCGGATTATAATCAGGTTGTACGATTCGGTGAAGTATATCCCATCTGGGGGCATTTGTGGGCCGTCATGTAGGCCTGCTCAGCATATTATAAAATTCCCCTGCGAGGGATTGAAGTGGGGTTCGCCAAACACGCAGGTCATGCTATGGGTTGCCTTGAGTATCGATGATGTCTCTCCCCGAATTTGAATATTTTTCTTGTTCGACATTTGGTCCACCGAGGTGGAGGCATAGATGGCGTGCATCTTTGGGCAAGTGGCATCGAATTTGTTTCTCAATGTATGGTAGGTAGAACTTCAGGTTGGGGTCTAAGGCATACAATCTCCATGTCGCAGTCCATCTCGTGTGTTTGGGGGGGAGGATGCGTTGGGTGTAGCTGGTTTTGGTCCTCGCATCATGGGTAATATTCCATGTTTGGTTAGCGTAGGCATTGAGTTCGAGGTTGGTATTTCTTTGTTAATCTTTAGCCGACGCATTTCCAAGCTGGAATTGGGGGTCCAAAAAACCTGCATGTCTGTGCGCTTCATCTTTAAGGATGAGGATTTGCCATATTGGCCTGCCAGGCGCCCGGTGTGGAGTCCAAGGGGATAGCGAGAGGTTTTTTCTGAGTCTATCCAATACCCGGTGTTATGGTATTGTTTGAGGGGGCAGCCGGCATGTCCATTATGCGGTTGGGAGGGGGGTCTGGTAAAGTGCAAGATACATTTCTTATGTCTTGTAGACGTTCCAGGATTTGTTTTTTGCTGGGCTACTAGGTAGGATTTCCAAAGTTGTAGGACTGCATCAAGAGGAAAGGTTGTGGGATTGGTGGTGTTCAGGTTTATACTCGGGTTGTGCATTTGGTGGGAGTATTGCCCACTGGGGGCATTCAGTGTGCATGTAGGCCTGCATCAGCAATTTGAAAAATTCCCCGCTGGGGTGAAAGTGAAGCGGGCTAACACCCGGTCGCTTACGGGTTGGTTTGAGTATTTGGTGATGTCCTCCCAAATTTGATAATTTCCCCTGTGTTGAGCATGTGTCCACCGAAGTAGGCATGATGGCGTGCACTTGGCAGTGGCCTTGAGATTTGGTTTTCTCAATGTATGGGTAGTGATAGTGCTGAGGCCGGGTTTTGTGGGCTGGCCTTGCTGAGGGGGGGGGTGCGCTTTCCTCCTCTACATGTTCGGGTCATGGGGGGGCTGGAGACAGGCATCGATCGCGTATTTTTGAATAAGTTTTTGTCCCTCATACAGGTGGGGGCCAGGAGACGTTTCTTTTTTTTTGTGTGCCGTTGGCACCGAGGCACGTCTCTGTAAGGGACGGGCTGTACGGCATCCAGTGTAGCCACGGAAGAATGTCAAGAGGAGCCCAAATCAAACCGAATGTTGGCATTCCGAATCAAGGGGGTGTACGGTGTGGTCACGTATCCCAGGAAGAGTCAAGTTAATGGCTTTAAGTTCGGTAGCTATTTGGTTATCGGGAGAGGTAGGCATATGGGGGGCTTGGATGTGGTACTTGGGGGTAAGTACACTCTATTTCAAATTGAGGTGGCCTAAGAGGGGTCTCATATATATATCATATGCATATACGCAGGTAAGTGATCCTTCGAGAACTATTTGGTCCGCCAAGATTGTTAAAAAGCAAGATCGCATGACAGGCGGTTGCGGTATATCATGAGGGAGAGTAGTTTCAGGCTGGGAACAGTGCCTGTGGTCTCCATGAGGTTGGCATCCCTGCTTGGGCACAGTGTGTGGGGGAGGTGCGTGGCTTGGGGTGCGCAAGGTCCATTTCATCTCCTCGAGGTCGCCTCCCACTGGGCCTGCCATGCTCATGGGGGTGTCGTGGAGCCCTGGGCCATCTGGCAAACGGGCGTGGGGGAGGGGTGGAAGGCAGGGGGGTGGGGGGGGTCATGAGCAAGATCAGGGTTGTTTGAAAGACGGGGTGCGGATGGGTGCAGATGGGTGGTTATAATGGCGCAGATGGTAAGGGGTGTTTGCCGGTGAGCATAGGGGTGTTTGCAAGTGGGCAAGGGTGTGTAATGGTGTAAATCAGCCCAGGGTGTTTGAATTTGGACAAGGTTGGGTAGGAGGGTGCTAGGAGTGGTTAGGTGGGTGCGAAAGTGGTTTGGGGCGTGGGTTTTGGGGTAGGTGGATTTTTAGTGGGGGGGGGGTCATTTACCTGGTTTTGCCTCGGTTCACCCTTGCGAGGGGTGGGGGAGGGTGCTTCGGTCCCCCTCCCCATCTTTCTGTTGGGCAGCAGAGTGGGTTGGGCCCTTCGGGTGGGTTAAGAGGCCTGGGGAGAGCAACAAGCTTCATCCCATGAGCCGGAGGAGGTTGGAGGGAGGCCTATAGGGTCTCCTCTTCCTCCGCAGCAGGTGGGTGCCTTTCAGCCGGGTCGGCATCTAGGGATGGCCATGACCATGGCGCAAGTAAGACATCACTGATGTGTAGTTCAGAGCTCGGCAGGAAACGCGAATCCATGGCTCCACGTTCGAAGTTACCCAAGCGCCCTAATTGCCACGGAGGATCTTGCACACGTGGGTGGAGTACTTGGTCTGGAACACCTTTCTTACATTCAATCTCTGCGCGCTCATAGCAGTTATCAATTCCACTCATTTCGGCACTCCCGAGCTGATTTCTGTGGTGTAGCTGACCGCGTTGTGTTGGTAGACCGAGGGTGAGGGGAAGGCGTTCTGCACCAAGGTGGCTAGCTTTGGGCGTGGCAAAGCGTGATAATCCACCGCTCCTGCTGGAGCTGGGTTTTTGCCTCGTAGTGGGGAGGGGTTGATGGGAATCCCCTCGGGAGTGTAGACGTGGTGCAAGGGGGGGAGGTTGGGTTTCCTCATTGTCTGGATGCACCCGTGGGATGATTTTGGTAGCGGCACGGGAGGCCGGCGTGCGTTGCAAGGGCATTGGTGAGTTGGGGGTTCCCGCAATTTCTCTTTGGCGCCGCCATCCAAGCACTTGACTGTCCACGTCTCAAGCTGGGTGGTCCCATGGCTTGAGCATGGGATTCAGGTGAGCTGAGTCCCATTGGGCTGCTGGGCAAGCCTAAGGGCTGACAGCCCTTTCGATGGCCTCGGGTGGGGGTTCAGGGGCGGTGAGATAGATCTCCC
>JAJSRW010000998.1:0-56040 GCA_022414725.1 Microglena sp. YARC | reverse complement strand
GGTACTGGAGAGCTATACAGGACCAATTCGGCTTGCAAACACAGCTAGCACTCACAGACAGGTGGTGGTTGGATGTTTGTGTGTTGTGGTAGGTCAACTGGACTACCAACCAGACAATAGGCTTGCAAACAGCAGTAGCATCACAGACAGGTTTGTGGTGTGTTGGTTGGTGGTTGGGGTGTACTGGAGGCACTACAGAGAGACAATAGCTTGCAAACAGCAGTAGCATCACAGACAGTGTGGTGTGGTTGGTGTTGGTGTTTGTGTACTGAGAGCTAACTACAGGACCCAAGTTGGCTTGCAAACAGCATTACTATCACATACAGGTGTGTGGTGTGGTGTGGTGTGATTGGTGTAGTACTGGAGGTATACAGGACAATGCTTGCAAACAGCAGCAGTAGCGTCACAACAATTGGGTGTGTGTTGGTTTGTGTACTGACTACTACAGGACAATAGGCTTGCAAACAGCAGTAGCATCACAGAAGGTGGTGGTGTGGTGTGTTAGTGATTTTGTGTCGATACTGGAGGACACTAAGACAATTGCTTGCAAAACAGCAGTGCATCACAGACAGTGTGGTTGGTGTGGTTGGTGGTGTTGTGTTTACTGGAGCTACACAGGACAACTTGAGCTTGCAAACAGCAGTAGCATCACAGACAGGGGTGGTGGTGTGGTGGTTTGGTGGTTGGTGTATGGAGCTACTACAGACAATTGGCTTGCAAACAGCAAGTAGCACACAACAGTGAGTGTTTTGGGTTGTGTGTTGTGGTGGTACTGAGCTACACAGGACAATCAGGCTTGCACAACAGCCAGTAGCATCCACAGACAGGTGGTGGTGTGTGTGTTGTGGTTGTTGGTGTACTGGAGGCTACTACAGGACAATGGCTTGCAAACAGCAGTAGCATCACAGACAGGTGGTGGTGTGTGGTTGGTGGTGTTGTGTTACTGAGCGTGACTACAGACCAATACGCTGCAAACACAAAGTTAGCATCACAAGACAGTTGGTGTTTGGTGGTGGTGTGGTGTGTCTGAGGACACTACATTGGACCAATTGGCTTGCAACAGCAGCTAGCATCACAGACAGGTGTGGGTGTGTGATGGTGGTGGTTGTTGGTAACTGAGGTACATACAGGCAACTGTCGTGCAAACACCATACGCTCACAGACAGGTTTGTTGTGTATGCGTGATATGTGTATTGTGTATTGTGGGTGACCTGTTGTGTATGTGTGTATGTATGTTGGGTTTGTGTTGTTATCGTGTTGTCTGTATGATAGTGTTCGTTTTTGTATCATATTTGTGTATCTGTGGTTGTATGTGTGGTTGTGTGATGTCTGTATGCGTATATTATGTGTTTGTTTGTTGTATCGTGTATTGTGATGTATGTGTAGTTGTGTGTCTGTATGCTCTGATTATGTGTGTATTATTTGGGTTTGTGTGTGTATGCGGTTGTATGTGTGTATGTATGTGTGGTTTTGTGTGTACTGCGTTGAGTGTGTATGTGTGGGGTTTTTCGGTGTGTACTGGGTGATAGTTCTGTATCGTGTGTATGTATGTTGTTTGTGTGGTATGCGTTATGTGTATGTCATGTTGTAGGTTTGTCTGGTGTGCATGCGTGTATTGTGCTGTATGTGTGGTTTTGGATGGTATGCGTGTATGTGCTGTATTGTGGTATGTGTGGGTTCTGTGTGTGTGTAGCGGTATGAGTGTTAGCATGTTTTTTGTGCTGTATGCCTTATGTTGTATGTATGTAGTGGTGTGAGCTTTGATGCGTTATGTGTGATGTATTGTTGGTTGTGTGTGGTATCGTTATGTGTGTATGTATGTGTGGGTTTTGTGTGTTATGCGTGTATGTCTGTAGTTATGTTGGTTTGTGTGTGTGTATGTGTGAGGTGTATTATGTGTGTTTTGTGGATTATGGGTAGTTATTATGTTGGTTTGGTGTGTGTATGCGTGTATGTGTGTAGATGTGTGGTTTGTGATGTGTATGCGTGTATGGTATGTATGTGGGTGTTTGGTATGCGTGTATGTGTATTGATTGGTTGTGTGTTGTATGCGTTGTATGTGTGTATGTATGTGTGTTTGTGTGTGTGTATGCGTTGTATGTGTGTAGTATGTTGTGTTTGTGTTATGCGTGTATGTGTTTATTATGTTGTTGTTGTGGTATGCGTTATTGTATGTATGTGTGGGTTGAGTGTGTATGCGTTTTGGTTATGTATGCTTGGGTTGGTGTGTTATGCGTATGTGTAGTATGTGTGGTTGTTGAATGTATCGTTATGTGTTATGTATGTTGGTTTGTGTGTGTGTCATGCGTGTAGTGTGTAATTATGTGGGTTGGTGTGTGTGTAATACAGGACAACTGCTTGTAAACACAGTAGATCGATATCACTGTGGGGGGGCACTGTCGTCTGTGGTTATGGTTCTTGGGTGTGTTTGATGTGTATACAGACAAATTGGCTTCGGAACACGTACATATAACAGTATTCGTGATTGTTGGTCGTGTGGTGGTGTGGTGTTGATTGTATTGTTTTGTGTGTATGTATTGTTATGTGTGTATTTTTGTGTGTATGTGTAGTATGTTCTTATGTGTGTATGTATGTTTTGTGTGTTGTGTGTTGTGTGTGTTGTGTGTGTGTGTGTGTGATTGTGTGTGTGTGTGTGTGTTGTGGTGTGTGTTTAATACAGGGACAATTGCTTGGGGAAAACACGTAGCATTATATACAGTTTGGTGATTGTTGGTTGGTGTTTGGTGTTGGTTGTGTGGTGTTCGGTGTTGGTGTTGGTGTTTGGTGTTGTTTCGTGAGTGTTGGTTGTTGTGTTGGTGGGGTGTTGTGGTGTTAGTGTTAGTGGTGAGTGGTGTGTGTTATTTGCTATTACCTTATTCTTGAATTAATATAATTAGAACAAGCAATATGATAATATATATCATATATCATATCATATATAAATCGTAGAGGAACCGTTCAGAGGTTTTATTCGGGCCCGGAGCGGTTCTAGAATTTATCATGACACTCACATATGTAGGCGTTATTGTAAGATCGTGATCAATTTGACCAGGAAGTTCTAGAATTATCATGTACACGACTGAATGATGCTCTGATTGTTAAAGATCGTTGATCAATTTGGACCGAAGTTCTGAATTATCCTTTACGTCGCTACATATCTAGCTATATTGTAAGATCATGATCCAATTCGGGACCAGGACCCGTAGGAGGAACCGTCCGAGGTTTCGATGTTGGCCCGGACAGGTTCTAGAATTGATCATGTAACACTGCACATGATTTAGGCTCGATCAGTACAATTCAGTCCCTTTCAGTACCATTCTCTGCACAACCCGATTCTGCTCATCAGCATCTATGGGTCTATATGCAGAATCGCATATATGATATCATATGATATCTGTATCATATGATCCAGCCGGTCTGACTAGTACTTTGCCTTGGTATCATATCATATGATTTTTGTGATACCATATGATAATCGATATTGATATCATACTCGTCTCTTCAACATCATATGATTTTGCCTTCCCTACCATATTGACACTGTCCACCTTCACTGGCAGACCTATTCAACCACTACACCTCCCTCTCGCTCCCAACCACCTGGAGTTCAAGAAGCCCCCTATGGTGCATACCACAAATGGTGCAGACACAGCTCACAGCCACAATTGGTTCATGCCCAGAGCACCAGACGTAATAAATTAGAACAGTAAACATGCTATTCATATGATAATCATTCATCAATCATATAATGCCTAGTCATGACTAGCCAAAGTTCCATATAATTAGGGAACATAATATGATAATTCATTCAGTCATATTCATATGATATGCCTAGTCTGACTAGGCCAAAGTACCATATAATTAGGGAACAGCAACTATGAATCATGTCATCATATCATATGATATTGCCAAGTACTGACTATGGCCAAAGTTACATACAATTAGGAATAGCATTATATATCATATGATATCATGCATCATAGAATATATATGCCTGCAGTCTGCCTAGCCAAAGTTACTATTTTATGTACGATATCATATATATCTACTCACCTTTGGCCAAAAATCAATGATATCATACTCACTTTGGTCAAATCATATGATATCATACTCACCTTTGGTCAACATCATATGATATGCCATCCTGGAAACAAATTGCTGTTTACTGTCCTGCTTTACTGTCCTTGCTGTTTTACTGTCCTTGCTGTTACTGTTACTTGCTTTTAAAAAGCTGCGGCTCGAGAGCTGAATTGGTCAGTTGATAACGGTATTCCTCTGACTATCTCAAAGATGATTAGGAATTGGTGCAGAATTGGTGCAGAGCACTGACTGTGATGATGTAGGAATTGCAGAATTTGGCAGAGCACTGTTGGATGATTTGTAGAATTGGTGCAGAATTGGTGCAGAGCACTTGGGTGACTTGATTTATGTGCAGACATTGGTGCCAGAGCACTGGCACTGGTGGACCGTTTCCTGCTGTTCCTTGAAATCTGCTCTGAATTCTCTGACTCGAGATTAGATAGAGAGAGGTGAAGATGAATATTGCCTCTGTATCTCTGGATCAAGGTTAGAAAGAGAGGGAGGGCGAAGATGGTGTGTGGGGGCTATTGCCTCTGTTTTGCTCTGGACCCATGCTTTGGTAGAGAGGGGGTGAAACAGTTGCATGAGTATCTAGAAAGGCTCATGCTTCAAGGTAGACGACAGCTCCTCGAGCAGGAGGGTGAGCTCGAGGGAGAGGATTTGATTCTGGTTGGAACACTTCGTCTGAGAGAAAAGGATACGAGATAAAGGAATGCGCAGTGGGTGCCCTTTTTAACCGCCGAGCTGACAGCCTGTCGCAAATGCTCTCCGTCACCGCCCTCGCCCATGCTGGTTTGCGACAAATTCGAACTGCGCCATTGCAGCGCGTTGTCCACGCTTCTTCTCTCACTGACCACGCTCTCGTAAGCAATTTCCCACGCCCGCACTTGCATGAAAGCTTCAAATCAATAGTAGCATGGTGGCAGTCCTGACCAGCTCCGTCGATTCCGTTCATCTGCCATCCCTCCCATTTTGCCCCGCCTCTTCCGATTGCCTCGTTTTCTTGCACCCGCTCCATCACCACCAACATCCATCCCGTTCCCATTCTTAATTTCGATCCAGGCAACAAGATTTCCTGGGCCTGCTGCTAGGATGTGTTTGAAAAAGAACAACATTGAAATAAGTCTTGACAAGCTAGGCAGCAAATTAGTCCCCTATTCAGTTTAAAATGTTCTGTGTTGCCAAGTCCTATTCAGTTTCGTGATCCAGCAACAGCTCTCCCGGCCTGATTTTAGGATGCGCTTGACAAGTATGTATGCAGACGTCGCAAGCGACGTTAAAAATTGGCGGAGTGTGTTGCGACGGAGCGACAGGTGGCAAACGGAAGCGAGATTAGTTACGAGAACCGTTGGCTGACGTGTCAGGCTTCGTCTCGGTCAAACGGTCGGTCGCCAGCTGGGATGTGTTTGCTCGCAACATTCAGATTCTCAATGTTCGTATCTGATCCTGGGATGAAGAGCTAGCCCATCTGTTGATTGGCTGGTTGGCATTGTGTTCCTTGGAGGGACCGAGTGTGTCACCTTCGTGATTTATAGAACCAATTCGAGATGAAAACATGTGGTTTTGAAGTACTGACGAAGCCTGGCTGAATTCGAGAAGAAAGTGTCAGAACCTGATCTCTCAATCGGAGAGTAAAACGATTCCTCTACATCACCTGATGACCTGATGTGCATTCCAGAAGTTGAAGGTCGAGAAAAACTTCCTTTCTTCATCCATCATGGATCCTTTCTTCATCCATCTGGAACCTTTCTCTCCATCATGGATCTTTCTTCATCCATCATGGAACTTTCTTCATCCATCATGATGAAAGAAAGGAAACTTTCTCGACCTTCATGGCATGATGTAGAAAGAGAGCTGGATCAAGTCTTTTCTTATAGGAATGAAATAACGTTTTGTGTGTACTGTTTTTTATCGTCAGAAGAAGGAGAACAAAATGGGAAATGAAGAAATAAGAGATAAGTGTTCGCTTTTACATTTTCCTGGTAATAATTGTTTTTACTGCTGAAGACGGCGGGCAGCCAAATTGCTGATTGCTGTGCAACCAAGTTCAAGTTGACACTGTCACAAGCCTACCAAAAGTCAATTGAAGCACTCATACCTGTCTTATTTTATTGGCAAAGCTCCACTGTGGCACAGTATAAAACTGCATTCTACAATGCTTCTATTTGGTCCAGAACAAATTGGCCTACTGCACGTGTATCATTGCTTTCGGCCCATGCGGCCCCCCTTGTATTCACAACCATTAGGGAAAGTTAAGGTAGGACGAATCGAACAGCAACTCTGTAGGAATCATACTCGGCGAGGGATCCTTTGGATTTAGGAAAAGGGGTAAAGGCAATATCTGCAACATTGACTTCGATAGTCACCATCATCCTTGAGAGGGAGACGGGTGGTGGGGGGGGGGGAGAGTCAGAGAGAGAGAGAGAGAAGAGAGAGAGAGAGCACTTGGCCATTCGTGTCGTCCATCTTACAACATGGTCCCATTTAGATTTAAAGATTTAATCAATATCTAATTTAGAACTTCATCAAGTGATGGGGCGGTCACGTCCTTCAGAGAGAAGCGAGAGCCAGGTAGCCCTTGAGCTCAGGGCTCAAGCAGCCAAAAGGGCGGCATCCAGGGTCTTCTGTTGGCCACGTAGTCGGCGCTGAGCTCAGTCTTCTTCTGCTCACCTGTGGGTGGATGGTTGTGTGTTCGTGTGTGTGTGTGTGGGTGGGGTGGGTGGCGTGGGTGGGGGGGGGGGGAGGGGGTTCAAGGCAGCCAGAGGGCGGCATCCAGGGTCTTCCGGTTTGCACGTAGTTTGTAGCGCTAAGCTCGGGTCTGCTTCTGCTCATCTGTGTGTGTGTTTGGGGGGGGGGGAGGGTGCGAGGTGGGGGTGTGCCGGGAGGTGATGGAAGGGTGCGGGTGTGAGTGTAAGTATGGGGTGAGGGTGGAAGGGTGTATGGGTGTGGAGTGCGTGTGGGATGGTTGTGTAGTTTGTGCGGGCGTGGGATGAGTGGGATGTGTAGGCGTGGGTTGAGTAGGTGCAGGGTGTGTGTAGGAAAAAGTTTATGATGTCTGTATGCGTGGTGTGTAGACGTGTGGTGTGTGGTTGGAATACATGTGTGTGTGTGGGGGGGGGGGGCTGTTGTGAGTTTGTGGAAGATGCAAT
The DNA here is from genome assembly GCA_022414725.1 of Microglena sp. YARC. Lineage (NCBI taxonomy): Eukaryota > Viridiplantae > Chlorophyta > Chlorophyceae > Chlamydomonadales > Chlamydomonadaceae > Microglena > Microglena sp. YARC. The sequence continues at coordinate 48,811 of JAJSRW010000998.1, read as the reverse complement.
ACCTCTCATATCTCCCTCACTCACCCCAACACACACAACAAACATATCTCCCTCCCTCACTCACCAACACACAGAGAAACGCACCTCACTCACAAACAGACACACAAGGACCGTACTGTCCATCACAGTTTTTTTTGTGCGACCCGTCGCCCAATCGGCAAACCAGTGGCGACCACCGTGCGACCCCCAGGTGTGCAACTTCTAAGGCGAAATCGGCCCTTGGTCGCCACAAATGCGACCGCGAGTAATTGATTTGTGCCCTGGGTCGCCACCTTGGTCGCACAGGCCCAGCCCAGCCCAGCTAGCCAGCTAGCTCTAAGCGACTAAGCCAGCTCTGGTCAGAACGGAAAGAAACTGAAAGTGACCCCTGAGGCCCAACTGCCCAGGCCAGAAAGTATGTGCAGCCGTGGAGTTTACTCCGCGTTCCAACTTCCACCACGGGTCTGGGGTGGGCACCGTTCCTGTCAAGCTTAGTTTGTTGATATGTTGATTATTGCGCAGGCGGTATCTACCGAGCGCAGTCGCGGCAATGACAATTTTGTTGCTCGTCTTCAATCCAGTCGCGACTACTCCTTTGAAACCCGTTAGAAGGGACATGCGAGTCTATTCGCACCACCCACCCTCTCCCAACGTCCTAGCAAAGCACCGCCACCATCTCTAAACGTCGAATTCAATGGGAGAAGTCGGACCTTGGGCGCGCCCCCCTCCCCTCAACCCTGCCTTAGGGAAATTGCTTGGACAGAGGTCTAGGCCCCGGGTCTTGGCCATGCCAGCAGAGGTTGCACCAACACAGGGAGACAGGTATGATGAGGGTGTATGTGTGTTAAGACCCCCCCCCACACCCCCACCCCAATGCTAACACCACAAGGAATGTGTGTAGATGATAACTTAATAGTGAGTATGTTTTAAGTCGCCGGAATGTTGGGGGCTAGGTTTGTAGTTTAAGACCCAGTGATTATTTTTCTGTACATTTAGAGGCTTGACAAAGTTGTTACAAACCAGTGTAACATATGTCATCCATTGTGCAAAATGCAATGTTTTCTAAGCCCCCCCCAAAAAATCCCGGGGGGCTACGCCCCCCAGACCCCCCTTAAAAGTAGCGGCGCTTCGCGCCAAGCGCTTCGCGCTCTACAGACGGTGCTATCACACCATCCCAGAATGAGGCTTTGGTCGCCACTTGTGGCTACCAAAATGAGCTCCAGATTTCTAAAAAAAAGGCACTGGCCCACCACCACCCTTCACCCAACACCACAGGCAGCACAGGTACATTCGCCATCACCACCCCTACCGTACTGACAGCAAAAATCGAAATTTTAAAATATGATGTTTTTCTTCAGGGGCGACGTTTTCTTCAGGGGCAAAAATGGGGGGCAGCGGGATCAAACCCGAGTCGCACTGTGCACAAGGCCTGGCAAACCATTTAGCTGATTCGTCAGTCCTGGGTTCGACAGATGCTGAGGGTGCGTAGCTGAAACAGGGTATTACATTTTGTCAAATTGGTCAGCGCTTTGGAGAGCAAAAACGTCAAATTGGTCAGCGCTTTGTACAGCAAAAACGTCAAATTGGTCAGCGCTCTGTAGAGCAGAAAGCGCTAAGACAGCGCGCTGCGCTGCGCCCACAGGAGGTTGAAAAAACTGCGCAAAACGCGCAGTAGGACTCAAAAAGCGTGCGCAAAATAGAAATCGCACTACCGCGCTCGCTTAAGTAGTACCCTGCTGCCGACTAAAATCAAAATTTTAAACCGTCAAATTTTGCTGTCCCTATGCTTTTTGTATTGGTTGAGACCGGCATATATGATGTAGACCAAAGGTGAGTATGATATCATAATAACTGCATCCTTTGCTATTGTACACGAGTTGTCACTTAAACATTTTTCCTGGTAAAACAAAATTGACCACTTACCCTCGAAGAACTTCTCCTCGTCCTTCTTTCCCTTCTTGGCCTCAGCAGACTTGAAGTAAGCATCGTTGAACTTGGTCAGGTCCAGGGCGGGCAGAGTCACCTGGATGGGTTTGGGTTGGGATGGGTTTGGGTTGAGAAAGGTTGGGATTGAGATGGGTTGGGATTAGTTAGGCAAGATCAGGGGTTGGATTGGGTTTAGTTAGGCTGGGTTTCCCTTCTTGGCCTCAGCAGACTCCAAGTGGGAGTTTTGAACTTAGTCAGGTCCAGGGCGGGCAGAGTCACCTGAATGGGTTGGGTTGAGTTTACTCTTGGGTGAGCTTGGTGATGCCTTCGCTGGGGTTCGCTTTATTTCTCTTTGTTTATTTTGTTTCTTTGTTTATTGTTGAATGTTTGTTTCTCTTTGTTGATTGTTGTTTGTTCCTCTCCGTTAATTCTTGTTCGTCTGTTTCTCTTTGTTTTTTGTTGAATGTTTGTTTCTCTTTGATGATTGTTGTTTGCTTCTCTCCGTTTATTCTTGTTTGTCTGTTTCTCTTTGTTTATTGTTGAATGTTTGTTTCTCTTTGATGATTGTTGTTTGCTTCTCTCCGTTAATTCTTGTTCGTCTGTTTCTCTTTGTTTATTGTTGAATGTTTGTTCCTCTTTGTTGATTGTTATTTGTTTCTCTCCGTTTATTCTTGTTTGTCTGTTTCTCTTTGTTTTTTGTTGAATGTTTGTTTCTCTTTGTTGATTGTTGTTTGTTTCTCTCCGTTTATTCCTGTTCGTCTGTTTCTCTTTGTTTATTGTTGAATGTTTGTTTCTCTTTGTTTATTGTTGTTTGTATCTCCCTGTTCATTCTTGTTTTTCTGTTCCTCTTTGTTTGATTGTGATTTTGTTCCTCGTTGTTTGATTGTGATCTGATTTCTCAAGGTTTCTCTTCGTTCGATTGGGGTTTTGCTTGTTTCTGTTTCTCTTAGTTTGATTGAGTTTTGTTTCTCTCGTTTTCTCTTAGTTTGATTGGGTTTTGTTTCTCTTGTTTTCTCCGTTCATGGTTGGCTCTGCCTTGATTTAGATTGTGTTTGCCTAGATTTGGTTTAATAGAATTCAGCTTCGTTATCCTACTCTCTACCCCCCCCCCCCACACCTCTATCCCTTCCCCCTGTCCTTTGCAACCCTACCTAAGCCTTCACCTATCTCCATACAGCCACCCTTCCCCACACACCCGTCAGTCCGCCCCTAACCACACAACCACCTGCCCTACCCACCTCCGCCAACCAACCGGTCCCAACCCACCCATCTTCACCAACCAATATATACCTCCCCTGCCCCCTCTGCACGCCCTTCCCCCCCCTCCTTTCAAACAAAAATCTTTGCTGCTCGAGCTACTCCTGCCTACACTCCTGCCTCTCAAGCTTCTGGTGAGGCAAGCCTGGGTGTCTTGTTATGAACATGAACTTTGTAACATAGCTTCAGCCAGCAATTTGGCTGCTCGTCGTCTTCGGTGGAAACAAAATAATTAACAGGAAAATGTTAACACGAACAAATCACTTTTTAGCGGAGCCCCCCCTTCTGGGGGGCAGGAGCCCCCATGTTTACCCATTTTTCCGTCCGTCCATCCATCCATCCGTCTGACCGTGATGAAGCCCAACACGTCAGCCAGCGGTCTCGTAACTAACTCGCTTCCGTTGCGACCTGACGCTCCCTCGCGATCACTCTCCGCCATTTTTAGCGTCGCAGGTCTGCATAGAACATTTTCCTTTGTATTTTCCCATAAGCTCAGATGTCTTGGGTACCACTGCTCTCAGAGGGCCTGGTGATCAGCAGATTTTGACCCCCCCCCCTCCCCTCCCCCCCCTCTCGACACAGGCTTTAGCTCTCCTTCAACCCCCTCCCCCACACCACACAGGGCTCCTTGACCCCCCCCCCCCCCTCCCCCCCCCCCTCCACACACACCCTCCCCAACTCAAGACTGGTTTCCTGCGCTCCCTGTACCCCACACACCATACCCCCCCCCCCCCCCCCTATTTCCTCACATGCTTTTATCAGTACACCTTACAATGGAGGTGGCGGTGACAAAGGTATGGTTTACCCCCCCCCCCCCCCCCTTCATCCAATGTCATAACGCCCCCCCACCACGGACACACACCTTGGTGGAGGTGGCAATGACGTAGGCCTGGTTGACACGGCGTGCAGGGACACCGTTGATCTTGAAGGGTCCGGAGATAAGCAGCAGACCGGAGGGCAGCTGTCCCAGGCACACAACACGCTTTCCCTTGAACCTGAGTGAGTGTTTAAGCAGAGTGCGTATGTGTGTGACAGTGAGAGTGCATGTGCGAGCGTGGGCTTGTGGGTTAGGGTAGTGTGTGTGTGATTGTGTGAAAGTGGGTGTTAGTGGACGGATGTTAGAGTTGGTAATGAGCAGCAGACAGGAGGGCAGCTGTCCCAGGCACACAACACGCTTTCCCTAGAACTTGTGAATGTGTGTGTGTGTGTGTTGCGCATGGGGTTATTTTGGGCATGGGGTTTTCTGTATGGTTTAGGAGGGTGGAGGACGAAGGGTGCAGGGTTACTGTCGGAAAGCGGAAATGGGCAAGTCAGCAGGTGTGTGCGTGTGTGTATTGAGGGCGAATGTGCATGCAATTGTGTGTGTATGAGAGCATGTGCACATGCAATAGTGTGTGTATATGTGTATGTTTGTGTACATGTAGGTGTGTGAGTATATGTGTATGTTTGCGAACAAATATGTGTAAGTATATGTGTATGTTTGTGCACATTATGTGCGAGTATATGTGAATGTTTGTGTGCATGCAGGTGTGTGAGTCTACGTGTATGTTTGTGTACATATATGTGTGAGTTTATGAGTATGTTTGTGTACATGTAGAAGTACATTTGTGAACATGCGTGTGCATGTTGCATGTGTGTGTGTGAGTTAGGAGAGGCACTTACATGCAAGCTAGAAGGATGAGGAAAATGCCGGAGGTGTAGGTGTGAGTGTTGGTATGTGTCTGTTGGTGCAGTCAGAGTCAGAGTCAGCTTGCATGTGTGTGTGTTAGAGAGGGTACCACCTCCCTGCCAGCCAGCAGGATAAGGAGGGCGATGGAGGTGTAGGTGTGTCAGTTAGTGTGTGTCTGCTTGCATGTGTGTGTCTTAGAGAGGGTAACCACGTACCTGCCAGCCAGCAGGATGAGGACGGTGCCGGGGGTGATGCTCTCCCTAAGCCTGGTCTGCTTGCGGATCACATTGTGGGCGAGGGGGACGGGGATATCCTCAGCGGGGTAGAAGCGAGAGGCCTTGGTCTTGGCAGCAGGGGCAACAACCTTCTTGGCGTGCACGGGGAACTTTCCACCGTTCTTCTTCTTCAGGGCAAAGAGTCCACGCCTCTTGTAGGTCTGGGACCTGGGGGGGGAGGGGGGAGTGAGGGGGAGGGTGTGGGCGAGGGGGGAAGGGGGGGCAACAGCAGCAGCAGCAGCAGCAGTGGTCGAGCTGAGGACTAGAGAAAATGCTTGGGCATGAGGCCGGACACTTCCTGCACTATAAATACCAGTGTCGAATTGAGTGTACGCAGGTCAGGGGCAACACCAGACAGCAGCCACTTTCCCACTAACGGAACAAGAGAAGGTCGAACATTTCGGCCGCCGTGACCTGCCCCTGCGGCTTGCACAAACACTCGAGCCTAGCGCAATGATCTATCGCCAGAATTTAATGCTGGATCGGCATCAGTACTGGAGGGCAGCAGCCAGAGACGCCCAGCTGAGAAAGTAGCAGTACTGCCTACTAAGGACGACTAGTGCTCCTTAATCATCCTGCTCATCCTAAGCTCTTTATAATCAAATGCGCAACAGTTGTGCATGCAACAGCAGTACCAAGCTAGGGAGGGGGGGGCAAACGGACCTGCCGGCAGCGGTGATGCCAGCAGCTACGAACTTAGCCGCGGAGGCGGACTTTGCGGGCTTTGCCATTGTACTACAGACGCTGAAAGAGGGAGAAAGCTGCAGCAAGGCTGAATATCAGAAGGGCGGGATTTCGCGCAAGGGTTTAGGGGTCCGGAGCTCGGGGCCACGCCAATCGTTGTCGTTTTTCTATTTTGCGCCCTTTCTGCCCTGCCCTGCACCAAGCCACCAATATTTCCCCTGCCTATGAGAAAACCAATTACATGGGGAAAGCTTCCTGATACCACGAATGGGTCAATGTCAAGAATCAAACGGATGCGGGTGGAAGATAGTTTGGCTGGTGTCCTTACCGCGTATAGCAATTCAGGGGATGATTTGGGAAGCACACTTTCTACTTCGGACTTGGTTTTCAGAATGTCAGGCCAATTATCGAGAATTCTCAGATTTCCAGGCCAAATTCGCGATTTCATGTTCGAGGTCCGGGTTCTTCAGAAACCCTGAACCCAAATCATCCGCTGAATTGCCAAAAGTGTTCTGCCCCCCCTCCCCCCCCCCCCCCCCCCCCCCCCCCCCCCCCCCCCCCCCTCCCCCAATAACTGACTTTAGTTCCAGCCTGAGTATTACTCATGCGGATACTTGGCTGTTGTTGGCATACCTGCAGAAGCTTGTTTTTGACTTGTGAATATTGCCACACAAAAGGAGAAGATTATCAATCATTCAATGGGATCAGTAACGGGTCTAATTATGTATTCGAGTGAACAATCTAAGCGGGGGAGCTGAGGTAGGCGGAGAAATTATCTAGACGCACATCCAATCCAGGGTTTAGGCTCCAGTCAGGGCTTACTTACCTTACCCACAAACCCACCCCACCCTTCTCACAGTTCCTTCCCCCGCCCCGCGTCGCTCACTTTCCCCCATCGCTTCAATTATGCTTTCCACTGCCGCTTCCTCTGGCGTGTGCCTGAACTCTAGGGGCTCAGTCTTCAGGACTGGTGCCCCCCCCAGGGTGGCTGCTAGGGCCCCTGTCCAGACTTCTCTGGCTGGTGATATGTCTCTGTCCAGCGTCGGTCGCGTGTCCTTCGGACATATCCAGCTGCCTACTGTCTCTTCCGGGACTGCTACCCGCAAGGTCACCACCATGGCTTCTAAAGGTACATTTTGCGCGAGCTTCACGTATATTTTGCGACAAATAGGCAGGGATGAGTGCAAAGCGATTTTTATATCACCTATGCGCTGCCCTCTGTGGCTCTGGGCTACCCTTGGACCGGCAGCAATCGCCACTCTTAGCTGCGCTCGCCCAAAATCCTGTTACCCTACGATACTTGCTCTTTGCGCTAGGGCGCAGCAAAGTGATTGCGATCCAGCCGCATCTCGATCGCAATCCATCCAGTTCGTCCAGTCAAAAAGCGTGTGGTGACGATGACAACGACCCATCCCATCCTATCCCACCCACCCCCACCCTGCTTTTATCACCCTATCCTTTCTTCTCGCTAATTCCTACTGCGATCGCTCAGCTTGCCGCAATTTCTCGTTCGATCTTGATTTCCCTAAAAAGCAACTCAGGTGGTTGGCTTCACCACTGACGGCTCGATTGCTCCCCCCTCTGTAGTGACCGGAAAGATTAAGCTCGCCCTCACAGCCGGAAAGGCCAACCCCTCTCCCCCCGTCGGTCCCGCCCTCGGTGCCAAGGTGCGATGGGATGGGTGGCTCCAGGGTAGTCGTGAGTGTGTGGCATCTGAAAGGGGTGGTTGCTTCCCTGGTCTAACTGCCTTCAGGCCGGGTGCTGAGTCAGCATGGGAAAAATACACTCCTGGGGAAAGAGTGCCATCAGTAGAATAGGTCAATAGAGACATGCCCAGGTTAGTGTGGCATGTGCAGAGGGAAGTTGATTCCCTGGCCTATCAGTCTTCCTGGGCATTCAGTTGTTTGATGGTAGGGCTATGCAGTGGTGGGGGTCCAGGAGAGGGCGGGGACAAGTAGGCACCCTTAGGCCAGCTTGAGTTGTGTTGGTTTGTGGGTGTGTGAGGAGTGTGTGTGTGTGCTGTGGTTTTGGGTTGTGTGTGTTGGGCATTCAGTTGTTTGATGGTAGGGCGATGCAGTGGTGGAGGTCCAGGAGAGGGCGGGGAGGAGTAGGCACCCTTAGGCCAGCTTGAGTTGTGTTGGTTTGTGTGTGGGGGGGAGAGTGTGTGTGTGCTGCTGCTGTTGTTTTGGGTTGTGTGTGTTGGGCATTCAGTTGTTTGGTGGTAGGGCAATGCAGTGGTGATGGTCCAGGAGAGGGCGGGGAGGAGTAGGCACCCTTAGGCCAGCTTGAGTTGTGTTGGTTTGTGTGTGTGTGGGAGAGTGTGTGTGTGCTGCTGCTGTTGTTTTGGGTTGTGTGTGTTGGGCGTTGGTTCTGTTGTTTGATGGCAGGGCAATGCAGCAGTGGAGGTCCAGGAGAGGGCGGGAACGAGTAGGCACCCTTAGGCTGTGGGTGTGTGGGGAGTGTGTGTGTGCTGTTGTTTTGGGTTGTGTGTGTTGGGCCTTCAGTTGTTTGATGGTCGGGCGATGCAGTGGTAGAGGTCCAGGAGAGAGCGGGACAAGTAGGCACCCTTAGGCCGGCCTGAGTTGTGTAGGTGTGCGGGAGTGTGTGTGTGTGCTCCTGTTGTTTTGGGTTGTGTGTGTTGGGCATTCAGTTGTTTGATGGTAGGGCGATGCAGTGGTGGAGGTCCAGGAGAGGGCAGGGACAGGTAGGCACCCTTAAGTTGGCGTGAGTTGCCAGCGCATGCCCGATCACACCCACACCACTGACCAGTGTAATAAGATACATTTATATAACATGTACGCACACACTTAAATACATGTATACATGTTACATATATACATGTTACATAAATACGTGTTACATATATACATGTACGCACACACTTAAATACATGTATACATGTTACATATATATGTGTTACATATATACGTGTTACATATATACATGTACGCTCACACATATATAGCATGCTCATGTACACATGTACACACAAATACACGTACACTTTTGTATCAACCAGTGTAATAAGATACATTTAAATATTACATATATACATGTTTGCGCACATAAATACACATATGTACGCACAAACATATATATACATGTGCACACACTTAAATACACACATGCTCATGTACACATACACACATACACTTTTGTACCAACCAGTGTAATAAGATACGTTTATATAGCACACACGTACTAATATGTACATGCACCTAAAAACACACATAAATACACATGTATAATACGCATACACCCGCATAAATACACATACGCACATATACATACACATACGCGCACACATAAATACACGTACACTCATATACTAGTACACACATACACATGTATAAACATGCACGTGTACACATATATACACATACGCAGACCTACATGCACATTTATACACATACACATGTACGCACATACACTTACACTCATGTACTTGGATGTCCAAGGGATATTTCACGAGCGAGGCAGATGGGCCGCACAACTTTTTCATAAGTTCCCTTGTACGCTGTAAAGCCAAGGGCTCGTTTGAATTATATAGGGGACCAGGATAGTCAATATTTGAATTATATAGGGGACCAGGATAGTCAATATTTGAATCATATAGGTGACCAGGATAGTCAATATTTGAATTATATAGGGGACCAGAATAGTCAATATTTGAATTGTATAAGGGACCAGGACAATCAATATTTGTCGCCATCATCAACGTCGCAGTCATCGTCATTTTAATTGTATTTGACATCAGCGTCATCGCATTTGTATTCGTCACCATCATCAGCGTTGCAGTCACCATCAGCGTCATCGCATTTGTATTCGTCACCATCAGCGTTGCAGTCAGCGTCGTTGTATTTGTCATCAGCGTCATCGTCATTGTCACAGTCAGTGCCATTGTATTTGTATTTGGCACCATCGCCATTGCATTTGTATTTGTAACCATATTCAATGTCGCAGTCGGCGTCACTGTACTTGTATTCAGCACCATCGTCATTGTCGCAATCAGCGTCATTGTATTTGTATTCGGCACTATCATCAACGTGAACATCATCATTTTAGTTGTATTCGGCACCATCATCATCGTCGATGCATTTGTATTTGTCATTGTCACCATCATCGTAATTGCTTTTGTATTTGTCACCATCATCGCAATTGCTTTTGTATTTGTCACCATCATCGCAATTGCTTTTGTATTTGTCACAATCATCAACGTCACAATCATCGTCATATTATTTGTTTCGTCACCATCATCGCCACCACATATTTCTCCTCCTACAGGGTGTCAACATTATGGCATTCTGCAAGGAGTACAACGCCCAGACCCAGAAGAACGCTGGACAGATTATCCCCGTTGAGATCACTGTGTACGAGGTGAGCCCCCCCCCCCCACCATCATACACACACACAGAAACCCCCATGCACCCAACCCCACACACTTACACACACCATGACATAAGGATTTTAGTTTAATGGAAGGAGTACAACGCCCTGACCAGAAGAACGCTGGACAGATCATCCCCGTTGAGATCACTGTGTACGAGGTGAGCCCCCCCCCCCCCCCCCCCCCCCCCCCACACACACACACACACACACACAGAAACCCCATGCACCCAATCCCACGCACTTACACACACCATGACATAAGGATTTTAGTTTAATGTTAGGAGTACAACGCCCTGACCCAGAAGAACGCTGGACAGATCATCCCCGGTGAGTTCACTGTGCACGAGGTGAGCCCCCCCCCGCCCCGCCCGGCCCCCTCAACACACACACACGCAGAAACCCCCATGCACCCAAACCCACGCACATGCACATGCACACACACCATCGCACAAGGATGTTAGTTTGCTGCAAGGAGTACAGTACCCATACACAGAAGAACGCTGGACAGATCATCCCCGTTGAGATCGGTGTGAACGAGGTGAGCCCCCCTCCCCCCCCCCCCCCCCCCCCCCCCCCCCCAACACACACACACACACAGAAACCCCCATGCACCCAACCACACTCACGTACACATACCATCGCACAAGGATTTTAGTTCGCTGCAAGGAGTACAGATCCCAGACCCATAAGTCCGCTGGACAGATCATTCCCGGTGAGATCACAGTGTATGAGTTGAGCCCCCCTCCCCACCCCAACACACATACACTCACACACACACAGAAACCCTTGCGCAACCAACCCTACTCACATACGCACACCATGACACAAGGCTTTGAGTTTACTGCAAGGAGTACAACGCCCATACACAGAAAAGCGCTGGGCAGATCATCCCTGTTGAGACTACTGTGTACCAGGAGATGAGCACATCCCCCCCCCCCACACACACACACACACACACAAACAAACAGAAACCCACCCACAGACCCTCACAATATACATGAACACATCAAAAATAAACAGGACACACAGTAGCTGCACAAGGTCCCCCCCCACACACACACACACACACACACACACACACACGCACACACGGTCCGCACAAAACACACACACAACTTCCCCCCCCACACACCCTCGTAAGGTCCACACTAACACACACACACAAGGCCCCCACCCCACACACACACATCACCCCTCATAAGGTCCACACTAACACACACAAGGTCTCACACACACACACACACAAGCTCCCCCCCCCCCCCCCACACCCCTACCCACCCATCACCCCATCTCAAGGTCCACACAAACACACACACAAGGTCCCCCAGACCCTCACAAGGTCCACCCTCACGCACAAGCCCACCCCCCAGCCTTCCTGCCCCCCCTAACCTGTCACTGTCCCCTTGTGCTCTACAGGACTGTAGCTTCAACCCCCCCCCCCCCCCCACACACACACACTGACTGACTGACTGACCCCCCCTAACCTGTCACTGTCCCCTTGTGCTCTACAGGACCGTAGCTTCAACCCCCCCCCCCCCACACACACACACACTGACTGACTGACTGACTGACTGACTGACTGATTGACTGACCCCCCCTAACCTGTCACTGTCCCCTTGTGCTCTACAGGACCGTAGCTTCAGCCCCCCCCCCCCCACACACACACACTGACTGACTGACTGACTGACTGACTGACCCTCCCTAACCTGTCACTGTCCCTTTGTGCTCTACAGGACCGTAGCTTCAACCCCCCCCCCCCCCCCCACACACACACACTGACTGACTGACTGACTGACCCTCCCTAACCTGTCACTGTCCCTTTGTGCTCTACAGGACCGTAGCTTCACCTTCGTCCTGAAGACTTCTCCTGCGTCTGTGTTGTTGAAGAAGGCTGCTGGTGAGTTCTTGTGCTTGGATGGTGTCAGCGATAGCTGTATTCTTGCCTTCCTTTCCCTTCCGTCACTGTCCCTATCCGCCTACAGATGGGTCTGAGATTTGTTTTTGTGGCTTTTGATTTTGGGGGTGGGTGGGTGGGGGGGGGTCTGATATATCTTTTGTGGGTTGGTGTGGGTGGGAAATGTATTTTAGCTTCTGTGTTGTTGAAGAAGGCTGCTGGTGAGTTCTTGTGTTTGGATGGGTCTGGGATTTCTTTTTTGTGGGTCTGGGTGTTTTGTGGTGGGTTAAAGATTTCTTTTGTGGGGTTAGATGGGTGGGAAAAGTATTTTGGCGTCTGTGTTGTTGAAGAAGGCTGCTGGTGAGTTCTTGTGTTTGGATGGGTCTGGAATTTCTTTTTTGTGGGTCTGGGTGTTTTGTGGTGGGTTTAAGATTTCTTTTGTGGGGTTAGATGGGTGGGAAATGTATTTTGGCTTCTGTGTTGTTGAAGAAGGCTGCTGGTGAGTTTGTGAGTTAGGATGGGTCTGAGATTTTGTTTTGAGGGGTTGGATTAGACTGAGATTCCTTGCGTTTGGATGGTGTCAGCGACAGCTGTATTTTTGCCTTGCTGTCCCTTCCGTCACTGTCCTTTGCCGCCAACAGATGGGTTTGAGATTTGTTTTTGTGTGTATGGATTTTGGGAGGGGGGTGGATGTGTCGGATACATCTTTTGGGGGTTGGGGTGGGTCAGAAATTGATTTTGTCGTATGTGTTGTTGCAGAAGGCTGCTGGGTCAGTATGTGGGTTGGGATCGGTCTGAGATTTCGTTTTGTGGGTCGGAGATTTTTTTTTGGTGGTGGTGGTGGGGGCGGGGGGGGGGGGGGGGGGGGGCTAAGAGACCTTCAGTGGGTTTGGACGGGTAGGAGATATCTTTTGTGGGTTGGGATGGGTCCCCAAACCCCCAACCCAAACCTTCTTCCCATCCCATCTCGTCCCCAAATCAGGTCTTGCATCCGGCAGCACCAAGGCCAGCGCAGAGATCGTCGGCTCCGTGACCAGGGCCCAGCTAGAGGAGATCGCCACCATCAAGATGCCCGACACCAACGCAACCAAGATCGAGTCGGTGATGAAGATGGTTGAGGGCACAGCCCGTAACATGGGCATCAAGGTTGTCGGTTAAATCTGGTTGTATGCACAAATAGTCACATGCTGGGGTTGAGGAAGACGTGTGTGCTAGTAGCAGTGCGCACGTCCACTTGCTGTTACACTAGACAGAGTGTCTCGCACACTCAGACACGTACGTGTTGTCGTGTCCACTACACCCTTGGTGTAATGAAGTACGCGAGTGCTACACCCTTCATGTGTGGAAGTACGCAAGTGCTCAACCTTGGTGTGTCGTAGAACGCAAGTGCTACACCCTTTGTGTGTTGAAGTACGCAAGTGGTGGTGGAGGGGTCTGTCTCGGAGGCACATTGGGTATGTCTACGTGGATTAGGCCAAGGTCTGGGGCTGGGCCAGGGTTCTAGTTGGGCAGGGAGGCCCTGGTGTCGAAGCAGGGGAGTTGATTTTCATGGTGGCGGATTTGTATGCGGAAGCCGTCTCAGCTGGAGTCATTAGAATGGTATAATTACTCACAATTTTAATCCTGCGACCAATTATCTCCCGCTCCCTCCCATCTTTCCCTTGCGCATAAAATTGGACTAAGCGCTTAATGTGTGGTACGACAACGCGCGCTACCAAGCAAGGTTTTGGAACCCGACTGTGCGATCGATGCAAATTTTTAACTCCGTCTGGGGCAGCACGTACATTTCCGTCTTAGTTTTCAGGGTTCAAAGTGCAACCCAAAAGGAGGTAGTTGCGCTACAAGGGCAATACAAAAAGTAGCACGCTGGTATAAGCCCCTTTAAAGCCTGCACGCAAGCAATCTTGTGGCTGTACTTCAGAAACTTGAACTTGGTTACATAGCTCCAGCCAGCAATTTGGCCGCTCGCCGGCTTAGGCGGTAAAACAGGAAAATGTAACGTACTTTTTTTATCTGGAAATGTACTCAAGGAAGTTGAGGGGATGTTGCCTGGAACTTGAACTTGGTTGCATAGCTCCGGCCAGTAATTTGACTGCTCGCCGTCTACGGCAGTAAAAAGAAATTAGGGAAAACAGGAAAATGTAAACGTAATTTTTTACCAGGAAATGTACTCAAGGAAGTAGAAGGGATGTTGCCTGGAACTTGAACTTGGTTGCGTAGCTTCGGCCAGTAATTTGACTGCTCGCCGTCTCCGGCAGTTAAAAAAGGAAAATGTGGACCGGGATGTGAACGTACTTTTTTACCACGAAAATGTACTCATGGAAGGGATGTTGCCTGGAAGATGTTACATGGTTGGGAGTTTGGTTTGTTTGTCCTCGACACACCCCTGATGTAATAGGTTTTTTTTGCTTTGTGGGTGCTTTTTCTTTTTGTTTAAAACACAGAGTCTCATACACCCTCGCGGTGTCAAGTAGACTTTAACATGTAATGTAATGCAACCGATGTATTTTTTCTTACATGAAGGATTTTCGCCTCAAAGGGTGGGTCTCTGCGTGCTAGCCCTAGACTCAAGGATTTTGGGCGGAGCCCCCCCTTCTGGGAGGCGGGAGCCCCCAGGGTTACCCATTTGTCCGTCCATCCATCCAACCATCCGTCTGACCGTGATGAAGCCCGACACGTCAGCCAACGGCCTCGTAACTAACTCGCTTCCGTTGCCACCTGTCGCTCCCTCGCGATCACTCTCCGCCATTTTTTAGCGTCGCAGGCGACGCTGCATCGAACTTGTCTAGATGTGGTGGCGGATTCACTACCTTCATATTGCGTGCTTGGATCACGACTTGACCTTGAACTTGGTAACAGCCCAACTGCCTCAGCCAGCAATTTGGCTGCTCGCTGTCTTAGGCAGTAAAAACAAATACCAGGAAAATGCTAACGCGAACAAATAACTTGTTCACTTTTGTCTCCTTTTATTCTGAACGATAAAAAACAGTACAAGCAAGTCCTATGCAGCGTCACAAGCGACGCGGGAAATTAGCGGAGTGAAACGGAACGAAAGGCGGTGACGGAAGCGAGTTAGTTACGTGACCGTGTCAGGCTTCGTCGGGGCGCGCGGTGGGGGGCGCGGGGCGGTCGGACGCGGACGTCCCGATACAATCAAGAATGACTGAGGCCAGACTGCAGTGACATGACTTGGTCATGCAAACAGTAGTTCATTCCAATGAAGCGTCCCTCGTGAAAGACGAAAGGTTAATATGCGATGAAGACTGGGACCCAGGGCCCCAGGGTGCAGTACTTCATCGCTTCTTGGCCAGTCGTCATTCCCGAGGGAAGCCAAACAGAGTAAGCAGGGCATAGTCTGTTTGACCAGGTCATGTCACCGCAGTCTCGAGTCAGTCAGTCTCGAGTGTCTCGGGACGTCCGAGCGAGCTTCAGTTTCTCGTCCGCCAATATGATCGAGGAGGTGCTTAGATTCGGGTCAGTGCGTAGTCAACTCATCAAATATCGTCCTCCTCGAACTTGGAACTCAATCGTGACTTCTGCAAGCCAAGTGTCCTTGCTCTCGCTCAAGTCCGGCTTCATCGCCAGCTCAGGGATTACCTTACATCAGTAAGTTCGTCATAATTTGTGTTTGGGACTGTATCATGTTTTTTTTGCGGAGCCCACCCCTTCTGCTCACCCAGGGTCACCCCGTAGTCTGTTTGTGCGACCGACGACAGCGACCGACGTTTGTTTGCGCCGTTTGTTTGCGACACACCACAACTGTCTCGTCACCAACTGGCTTCGGTCCGCTCGATTCCGTTGACACCTGTCGTTCCGTTGCCAACACTCTCCGCCAAGTTCCCGCGTCGCTTGCGACTCTGCCTATGACTTGTTCTGCCAACTCTGGGCTGCTTATGTAAGTTCATCATTTTCATTACTTGGGCACTTGGCCAAAAGACATGCCATTGTTAACCTACCCCAAGCTCGCTCCACAACACCCGTGGGGTGGGGTGGGGTAGGGAAGGGTAGGGCAACCATTGTCCAATTGACAGTCAAAGGGTGCAAGCAAGAAAGCAAAAACAAAATCCACACTACCGGTATTTCCAGTCCATATTTAACTAAGCCTAAACAAAGCCACTTGGAGAGTCCTTTGATACGTAGAACAATGCCATTATGACGTTGGGGCCCGAGGCTGAAGCCCCATCTTCCATGCATGCGGGCTTGGCGTGATGCGTGGAAACGAAAGTAAGTGAACTCGCTGATTATGGCCTTCTGCCGTCTTCACATCCGGCATAAGGCACAATCAGTGAGTTCACTTACTTTCGTTTCCACACATTACTATTGGACGCTTGGTGCCTGCCTGTCTGTGCAATGGTAGCCATCTAGCCTTCCGCATTAACGCTTCCTTACTGCAGCCTAAATACATACATAAATAAATAAATACATAGTACGCCTCAGGTTAGAAATTGAAATTGAAATTGTTACATCCGTGTAATACCGTTACTCACAGGACGTGAAGTTAAGGACACCATAGCGTAAGCCGGAGCTAGCTACAGTCACCGAAGGCCCACCTCAGTAAAAAGAATCACCACCGATGCCTGACCGGCTCAGGTTAGCCTTAAACTACCGTAAACCGCATTTAGCAGTTTCACGCTCTCACTTGGAACACCGTGTGATGACTTGATCTTATAATCCACCAACCTATGTTGATCTTCTTGTTAGTTGATAGAGACTGCAGACTCAATCGTTACAAGTGATATAGAAGAGAGAAAGAGAAAGTCGCACTGAGGCGGTATTATACTAGAGCAGGCTGTAGTGCACAGTACTGTGAGGCGGCAGGAAACTCGGGACCGGGTAGTAACCGCACCTTGCCTAGCCCGCACTTTGCCTACTCAGGTTGAGACATATAAGTCATCTACAACACTCTTGCACATCATCGCAGGAAATGCTGCTTAGCCTAAACAGAAAACTTCTTCGGTCGTCTCGGGATGGTGATGTTCATGAGGTGGTTTCCCTATTGGTGCAAGGAGCCAACGTGAATTGCAAAGATTCCGAGACCCCTCTGCATTGGGCTGCACAGAAAGGGCATGTGCAGTGCGTCAGGGCTCTCCTTGCTAGGGGCGCTGTGGTGGACCCGAAGACTGTCAGTGGCAGCACCCCTCTGCACAAAGCTGCATGGCGAGGACACGTGGAGTGCATCAAGGCTCTCCTTGACAATGGTGCTGACATCAACTCACAATGTCATGATGGCTGGACCCCCCTTCACTGTGCTGCAGGCAATGGAAACATCCGGGGCATCCAGGCTCTTCTGGTCAATGGTGCTGAGCTGGACACGCAGGATAAGTTTGGGAACTCCCCTTTGCATTACGCCGCATTAGATGGACGCGTGGAGTGCATCAAGGCTCTCCTTGAAAGCGGTGCCCTGGTGACCATCAAGAATGCTCGTGGGCAATCAGCATTGGATAAAGCGATGCAAGAAGGCCACCAAGATGGTGCCGATGTTATCCGCAGTCACAGCAGGAGGAGGCCCGATGTTGACCAACGCGATGGGGACCAACAACCTGATCAAAACTCAAGTGGGCACCTGCAAACTGAGAACGAGGAATTGAGGACCCAGCTAGCAGCAGCAAGGTTAAGGATTGATGACTATGCAGCACAGCTAACAGAATCAAGAGCACAGAATGATGCGTTTGAGATGCGCCTGGCTTGCATGACGGGCCAGCAGGATGTCATAGCATCCCAAGACCTTGAAACGTTGGAGCCCTTGTTGGCCAAGGTGGACCTGGGATGCCTAATGAAGGCAGTGCTTGAAAAGCGTGTGCAGAGGGAGGTTTACGAGGCACTTCAAGCGGCTAGTGAGTGCAGTGTATGCCTGTCTGCCCCTAAGGACACTGGCTTAGATCCTTGTGGCCATACGATATGTCGATCTTGCTCAGACCTCGTCCAAGTCTGCCCGACCTGCCGCAAGCCAATATCAGATAGGAGACGGGTGTTTCTGTAGTAATAGGATAGTCGGTCGATATAGGCCAGGGACCGGCATATCATATGATGTTGACCAAAGGCGAGTATGATATAATCTGTTATCATAAAAATTGCATCACATGATATTGCATACAAATGGTAACTATAGCCTAGTCAGACTGCCGGCATCATATGGTATCATATTTATACATGATTGTTATAGACCGGTTCTCCCGGTCCAGCTAGAGTGTCTTAGTGCTACAGGCCTCCCGCCTGGAAGCTTCTGTTGTAGTGCCTCTGCCCCATAGGGCCAGCACCTAGCGGCGGCAGTACCCTGAGGTACTGTCGCCTTTCCCTTCTTATACCTATCAGCTTGAAATCACTCCGGTAGAGTGGACAGTAGATTAAAGCAGCGGAACAGACGCACCAATCTATACACGGAGACAAGGATAACGTTACAGACACAGGAGACCCATAAAGGGGCACCTGTGGTGAAAGGAGGCGGTAGACAGGAACCTAACAGGGTACAGATCAGACCGGAGACGTAGGTGACAGGAAGCTGCCACTGAGTCATCTCAAGATGACTCAGTCCCACGGGAAGCTGGCTCAGGAGAGCCGATAGTTCTAAGGGAGTACATAAGTAGTCACCAAGTCATAAAACGCGTGAGAGCACCGCTATACATGCTGATACTCCACCTATGACACAGGTGACATACAATAGTACTACTCCACCTATGGCACTGGTGACATAGAACTATATGTAACAAATAAAAAAAAAAAAATCAAAGAACTCCGAAAAATAAAAATCGAGAGAAACTTCAAATGAAACCCGAAGGGTGTAAGGGAAGGTATGAAGCAAGGCAAAGAACCAAAATTTGCCAAGTGGATATAAGAGGACAACTAAATATCAAAGTCGGGTAACAACGGTATAGAAAACCCGATCCGGGAATAGGAACCTAATGCCAATCAATGATAACTTAAAGAAACTCTAAATGTAACCAAAAATTCCAGAATACATGTAACCAAAATTCTAGAATACATGTAACCAAAAAATTGGTTTAAGGAGAAGCAGTCATTCCAAACATGCGAATGAAACGCCAGAACACCATAGGATCAAGGGGCTTGGTGAAGGGTCAGCACAGTTGTCCTTAGTGTTAACATAGGCAACATCCACCTGGCCATCCTCCACCAGCTCCTGGATATAGTGATGGATGACATCAATGTGCTTGTTGCGAGGGAGCAGCTGACAGTCATTGGCCCAGCTCAAGGACCCCAAGTTGTCACCCTGAATGGTGACCAGGTCACAAGGCAGCCCTAGATCAATTCTCAACTTTTTCAACCATTGCACCTCCCTGGCAGTCTGAGACAGGGCCTGATACTCAGCCTCACTGGAGCTAACAGCAACAGTGGGTTGCCTTTTGCTCATCCAGTTCACAAGGCAGCCTCCAGCGAGCACAGCATAGCCAGTCTGAGATCTCCTGTCAGACCCATCATCAGCAAAGGATGAGTCACTAAAGACAGTAAAAGAGAAACCAGGGCTGTGAGTGTAAGTGAGGCCCAGATGGGAATGTTCTCTCAAATACAAAAGCAAGCGCTTGGCTGCAGCCCACAGGGGGGCAGTGGGTTGAGCAGAAAACCTGGACAGGTAGCTAACAGCAAAAGAAATATCAGGCCTTGTGCAGGTAGCCAGGTACAGCAAAGCCCCCACAAGAGAGAGGTACTGGCTATTAGAGGCCAGAGGTTCTCCAGGAGGATCAGTGACAGTGCACTTGGACATGGGAACTGAAAACTTGGGCTTGGTAGCAGCAGTGAGACCAAACTGCTCCACCAGCTCAACAATGTAGGAGTGCTGGGAGAGGTCGATCTTAACACACCTGCCGTCAGAATCAAGTGTACAAGTCATGTCCAATGAAAGGAACTGGACAGGTACACCCATTTCCTTGACTTCCCACCCAGCTGCTTCCATAGCCTTGATCAGCAAGGCATACCTATGCAGCTCACTAAAAGCACAGATAAAGTCATCCACATAGGTTAGGACATAGCTCCACCCACCAGTAGAATCCCTCCTGAAATACAGAGCAGGTTCAGCTTTGCACATGGTAAAACCGTGGGCAACCAAAACCTGCTTTACATCTTTGCTCCAAGCCCTGGGTGCCTGCTTCAAACCATAAAGAGATTTAATTAGCTTGCACACAAGGGGAACATTGTCAGGACCAAGTTCATGAAAGCCCTCAGGCTGGTAGCAGAACAGGTCCAGACCAGGTTCCAGCTTGGCATTCAAGAATGCAGTCTTGATGTCCAGCTGCCTCACAATACTTTTCTATGAGTGATGGCAGCAAGGAGCACACTAAGACCTGCTTTAGAGGAGACGGGGGCATATACATCATGGTAGTCCAGCCCAGGACGTTGCAGAAAACCACGAACTACAAAACGAGCTTTAAAACGCAAAGAACCATCAGCCCCATGTTTCTTGACAAATAACCATCTGCCAGATAGAATCCTCTGCCTAGGAGGCTGTGGAGTGAGGACCCAAGTGCCATGAGCATGGAGGGAGGCCATCTCATCCTTCATAGCCTGCAGCCAGAGATCTCTGTCTGGGTTGGTAGGTAACATTGCAGCTTTATAAGAGAGTTCAGTAGAGGCAGAAATAAAAGCCCCCACGTACAAGCAGTGTACTTGTACATGGGCAGCGGGGATATCAGCAGTATCAGCAGTAACCGGTAATAAAGCCCCCAGCGCAGCACTCATGCGTGGTTGAACAAGGCCGGCCTCCTTTGCCTCTAAATCGTCGAAGCCTGGGTACACTGGAACACCCCAGCCATACGCAGTATCTGACCCGGACCAGTGTTCGAGGTCATCACTCACATCATCTGTGACGGCCACATCGTCGCAATGCCTGGTCCGGTATAAACCACCAGGTATAGCAGGGGGTGAAGTGATCAACAACTCCCGCGAGCTATCCGAATAGGTGGACGGGGGGTGGCGACTAGTGGGCAGTGGACCTGTACTAGGTTCCACTATGACCCGAGGCTGTCCTAATCCTACGACTTCACCGACGAAACGTGGCGCAGAGGAAGGCCCGGCGACCCCCTGAGATTCGAATAAATTAGAGCTTGAAGGAACATCAGACTCCCCCTGGCCCAATGCCGCCGCACGCGAAACAGCACCATCATTACCTGGCCTGGGACGCATCGTCATCCCATGACCAGTAAAGCGGTCAACAATCGGGGTTGGTAAAGGGCCCAGGACATTGTCAGTAGTATCAAGCCCTTTACCGATGATAGCGGCAGGGGTGCGAGAAAAATACTGAGATCCATCATAGGGAAAAAGCCCAGGGATACAGTTATAGCTAAACTGTTCATAGAAGAGCACATCACGACTCTCTACCACCTGGCGCAACTTAGGAACCCAAACAAAATAACCCTTACTCACCAGAGAATACCCAACCAGTCTACCAGATAACGCCCTTTCGTCAAGCTTATTGCGCTTCTTCCCATTCACTAAGGTAACATAGCATGGGCACCCGAACACGCGCAATAACGATACATCAGGTAGAACCCAAAGAACAACTCATAAGGAGTCTTGTCACCCTGATTAGGCAGCCGGTTGCGTAGGTAACACGCGGCGAGGAAGGCATAGGGCCAGAAGGACTTAGTGAGCTTAGACTCCAAGTGAATGCTCCTAGCTACGTTCTGAAGGACCCCATTGTACCGTTCCACAGTCGCATTCTGCTGAGCAGTGTAAGCCATGGACAATTCATGCACAGCACCAACCGATTCTAACCAATCCTCGAACCACTTCACTATAAATTCCTTAGCCCTGTCAGACCTAAGACACTTGAAAACAAATCCATGCAGCTGAGTTATCCATCTGAGGATGGTAGTTTGAACTGCTAAGGGAGCTTCATCCCTGGTTCTCAAGCACAAGACCTCAGCATAGCCAGAGTATTGGTCAGTGAGACACAGAACATAAAACTCCCCACGCAAGCCCCTAATATTAAATGGCCCCATGATGTCCAAGTGAAGGCGTTGTAATGGGGCACGGATCCTAGTTTTGCTTTCTTTAGGAAAAGGGATACGTTTTCCCTTTGCCTTCTGACAAGCATCACATGGGATCTTAGACAGTCTTTGCACCTGTTGGAGAGTGAGGGGTAAGTTCTGAACCAAACCCTTCCTTACAAGGTTGTGCATGGCATCATAGCCAGGGTGACCCAGCCGCCTATGCCACAACCATTCAGGAGTGGTAGGGATCACAACTCCACCATCCTCATCAACATCAAGAGCAAAAGCTGGATAATCTTCAGCACCATACAAACGGCCACGAGGGGTGTGACAAGGCCTACATGCAAACTTGTACACACCATCACTGGAGGCAGGGAAAGACCACAGAACAGAAGAGCCCTGTGTGGCAGTACAACTAAGACTATCAAAAGAAATCTTGCAGTTGTGAGCATGGGCAACAGCATTTACTGACATGAGGTTCACCGGACAGTGTGGGATGTAGAGAACATTGGTTAAAGTGATTGGTGTTGGTAACCAATCACTACATAACACAATAGAACCCTGACCCACAGACCGTTGAACCACACCATCACCAAATTTAACTGCTGGCCCAGTCTCAGAAGCATGAAACACAGTGAACAAAGACATATCACCTGTGATTGACATCCCAGCTCCAGAATCAACATGCCAGACACCCTCAGACAGGCTCGGGCTGCAGACATTTGAAAATTTCGCAGTGCAAGAGAAAAGGACAGAGCGTACCTCCTATTTCTTGTCCAAAGCATACCCATCAATCTGAGCCTGCAAGGAGGCCAGCTGCCGCGGAGTAAGCACACCTGGAAGGGCCAAGGCCATGGGCACCGGATTGGTAACCGGTGCACCAGGCTTGGTCTTACGCAGGTGCGGATGCTTCGTGAAACAGCGATCCTCCGAGTGGGTCGTCTTGCTGAGGCATGGGCCCCAAGTGCAATCCAGACGTCGCTTGTTGGAACCAGAACCCTGAGAACCAGATCCCTGCCCACGCTGAAACGCAGCATTGGCAGGAACCTGGGGAGCGTCCCGGGACCAACCAGGATGCCTGGAGTCGGACCTGGGGAGAGCAATGTTCAAAATGTCGAGAGACCGATATGCCTCCAGACAAGACCAGTAATCTACAGTCTGTCTGTTAGCCAACATCATACCGTACTGGATCCGCAGCGATTCAAATCGGATCAAACGGATCCCATTCACAATGGTTTCCATGGCGTGGCGCTGAGTGACAGGATGTCCAGCACTGCGGAGGTCAGTGCACAGACTGCGAACCATGCGAAAGAAATCATCGACACGGTCAGAAGGGCCCATGTGCGCATTATGAAGTTCGATACGCATGAGAGGGACTCTAGAGGCAAGGGCATCAGACTGCGTCTTCCGGATATCCAAAAGGATATCCCGAGGGGTGGCAAAGTCCTGGTATACCTTGAGCATATCGTCCCCCATGTTCGCGAGCATCATAGTTAAACACATGAACTCCTGACGTTCGAGAGGCAGTGCACTGAACCCCAACAGTGCAGGATCAAACCGAGACTCACCATGAATGAGGGTATTAGACCCAGCTCCATTCGCAGAAGGGACAGGAGCCAAGGACCTACGAATGTCCATGAAATACTCCGCATCAAGACCAGCGTCAAGAGCGCGCTGGTCGTCTATGTTCCTAATCACAGGAATGGACCTCGCAACACTCATAAGCAGCTCGAAATCTGGGCTAACAGGACACAGAGGGACAGGCACTCGCACAAACTGATAACCAAGCTTCTCGTGATCACTACGCCTCGTACCACCAAAGGAAACACCATGATCTGGGGGATACAGAATCCCAGAAGTGACTGGACCAAGAAAAGAACGACACCTGGTACCAAGCTCAGAGAAAGCCATCACTCGGCGATGCCTCAGCTTCACACTAACATTTGCCATTGTAGCCTGCATATCCATCCGACCGTACAAAGAGCGATTCAAGGACTCACCATCCCGTCGATCCTGGTTGATCAGGCGGTAGTCCCGCAAGTTCAAAGTCGGAGGAGATCCACCAGTGAGCAGATGCTCCCAAGATTCGCATGACCGCGTATATAGCATAGGAGGAGGGCCAGGGGCAGGAGGCAGCTCCACCGGCGGAGGCGGAGGGGGTTCCAGGGAGGCACCAGCAGCAGAGGTGCGTGCAGAGGAAACAGCAGCCTCGCGAGAGCGAGTGTGGTAGCCAGGGAGGCCACGCTCCATGGGGGCAGATGCAGAGGAAAAAGAAGCAAAGCCCCTCAAGAAAGTGGGCTTAGCCACCTCCGGGTAAGCCGGGGGAACAGGCTCAAAGGGAGGCGCCGACGAAGGCTGAGGCTGATACACAGGCGAAAGCTCTCGATTAGGCATCTGCTGATCAGCAGGCTCATACACCGGCGAAACAGCGGAAGTCTCAAAGACACGAGTGGCAGCAGCAGATGGGGTCACGCCACCGAAGTCAGCACTCGTAGCACTCTTCAAGTCCTCCTCATCATCAGTAGTAGTAGAGTAGTCTTCATCATAATTGAAGGGGACGCAATGAGGCTGCGGGTCTGATGCACAACGGATGATCTGTGTCTGTACACAACACAGCTTCATCAGGACATCCTCAACATCAGAGGACAGGCGTCGAACATTGAGAGAAGGAACCGTAAAGTTGGAGGATTGATCGGGGGGGTTACTTCCTTGATGGCGGAAGGACCCTCCTCTCCGGCAGCAGAGGCCGCTGGCGCGCAGTCGTCTAGCCAATCTAGAGGAACCTTCACCCCCGTTGGGAGGATTCGGTCGCATCCATTGCTCACAATGACACTGCGGATCCCACGAGCCCATGAAACACCATTAAGTTTGGTAAGTTTCACAAAGCCGGCAGGAGGCCCTCGCGGAAGTTGCATTATCAAAGCAGTGGTAGTGATGAGGAGCCCAGTAACCTATCAGCTTGAAATCACTCCGGTAGAGTGGACAGTAGATTAAAGCAGCGGAACAGACGCACCAATCTATACACGGAGACAAGGATAACGTTACAGACACAGGAGACCCATAAAGGGGCACCTGTGGTGAAAGGAGGCGGTAGACAGGAACCTAACAGGGTACAGATCAGACCGGAGACGTAGGTGACAGGAAGCTGCCACTGAGTCATCTCAAGATGACTCAGTCCCACGGGAAGCTGGCTCAGGAGAGCCGATAGTTCTAAGGGAGTACATAAGTAGTCACCAAGTCATAAAACGCGTGAGAGCACCGCTATACATGCTGATAATACCTAGCATGTCGCCTGACATGCTATCACGTTTGTAAGTCACACTCCCTAGTATCTTCCCTGTGTCAGTGCTAACGACATAACGCTCCGGAAAGCTAAAATGATACTATATGATGTCATAATGCCGTTCCCCAAATATACGGTAGCCCTGACTGTCAGCGTGAAATACTAGGACACTCGTGTCCTCGTAGTATACGCTGACACTGACAGCAGGGTAATTCAAATGACCAAATCGGCCAGCGCTTTAGCGCACTTGAAAACAAAAAAACTGCGCTTTATTGTGCAAAAAGCGCAAAAATTGCTTGCAGCGCCCACAAGGGTTTGCAAGAAATTGCGCTTAAAGCGCAGAGGGGGTCAAAAAGTCAGCGCTCTAAAGCGCAAAAGCGTGCGCTTTGAATTACCCTGCCTGACAGTGGTGGCTGGGATATCACATATTTTTCAACGTACGCTAACTTATTAAACAATAGGGATGATATTAAATGCATAGCAACACTACGTCTTCGAGCTTCCAACTTAAAGGTCGAATCAGAAAGGGGTACCTCTCGTTCTGGTATAATTTGTAGGTGCTGTGATGTATGTATGTTACAGTCCAGGGGTGGGCCAAATAGGCTAAAGGGACTTGCCCAGCCGTATAGGATGAGCTTAAAAAGAAAAAGCACTGATGAACTGAGCCCCAAACAATCGTTTTACCGACGGGGGCCCTGAGTTCGTGCTACAGTGATAATTTAATTCTACAAAATTATTAAATCATCATCTCAGCTGGGATGATAATTTAATTGTGCGATTATTATCGCATTTTTTTATAAATTGAATTAAGTATTTCCATCCTTCAAAGGAATCAGGATTCATGACCAGCTTCATACTGGAGTTTTTATCCACCAATTCAGGTTCAATGCTCATTTTTTCAAAAAATATTTTCTATTTTTCTATGTGCTATGATGGCTGACGGTAGAAGAGTACCGGTAGTCGAAGATGAAATGCATTTCATATTAGAATGTCCGTTCTACGCTGGGGATAGAAATAATAGTTGAGACAATGAACATGGAACCTGAATTGGTGGATAAAAACTCCAGTATGAAGCTGGTCATGAATCCTGATTCCTTTGAAGGATGGAAATATTTAATACAATTTCTAAAACAATGCGATATTCATCGCACGATTGAATTATCATCCCAGCTGAGATGATGATTTATTTAATTGTAGAATTAAATTATCACTATAGCACGAACTCGGCCTCGGACTGTCGTGTCTGTCCTTTCCCGTAACCTAAGGGTTTCAGGTTTGCCGTCAGGACTCCTCTCTCAAGAGGCGTCCCTTGGCCCTTTTAACTTGTCCAGTTGTTTAAACACTTCGTTCCTGGTCTCCTCGCGTCCCCTGAACTCTGTCACCCCTCAACCAAGCGGGCTGCCCCCCTCAACCAAACGGGCTACCCCCCTCAACCAAGCGGGCTGCCCCCCTCAACCAAACGGGCTGGCCCCCTCAACCAAACGGGCTGGCCCCTTCAAATCAAGGGCGCCTGGAGGCGCGTCCCGAATGAAATGATTCGGATCCTTAATTCACTGTATTTTAATTAATTGAATTGAATTGTATTTAATGTTGTGTTATTTTAATTCGATTTATTCCTTTCCATTTAATTTAATTAACGTGATTTGAATGCATGTAATTGCTTTAAATTGTATCAATTCGAATTGGATTAAATTCGAAGGGCGCCTGGAGGCTTTAAATTAATTGAATTCCAATGAATCGATTGATGATTTAGAATTGTTAACTACAAGGTGACGAAAAAGAGAGTTGTTGGAGGGTTGTTGATTTTAAAGCAGTATTGAACGTTTCTGTAATGTAAGGAAATGCATGTATGTAGATTGACTTTTTTAAAGAATTTGATGCAAGAAAAATGAGGCCAATCAGGTGGCTGGTTGATTTTACGGAAGGTATTGCATGTTTCGGCCCAGCCCAGACGTGAACGGTATATCCCGTCCTGCTGAACGGGCTTTTGGCCAGGGGCAGGTGGCGTGGCTTGCCACTGCCCCCGCCCGGTGCCCCCCGCCCCCGTCCCCGTCCCCGCCCCTGCCCCCGCCCCCGCCCCCGCCCCCGCCCCCGCCCCTGCCCCTGCCCCCGGCCCCTGCACCGCTCCACCGCCCCTGCCCCCGCCCCCGCCCGGTGGCCACGGCCCCTGCCCCACGCACGGCCCTGAGGTGGGGTCCGTGGGCTAATTATAGCACAAGTGCCCGAGGGGAATGTTTCGTCCATTACATTACATTACATTACATTACATTACATTACATTACATGTTAAAGTCTACTTGACACCGCGAGGGTGTATGAGACTCTGTGCTTTAAACAAAAAGAAAAAGCACCCACAAAGCAAAAAACCCCATTACATCAGGGGTGTGTCGAGGACAAACAAACCAAACTCCCAACCACCGTTTTGGTGGCGTAGGTATTAAACCCCTTAGAGCCGGACCCAGATCTCAACCACTTACAGTGGCGGAGGTAAGAAGCTAACAAATGAGAAGTCACAAGAAGAAGAAAAAAAGGGATGATAAATTACGGTGCCACTAAGCAGTCCAGGGCTTCCTGTCTTGCTCTTCTACAAGTAGAAAGATAGTCGGCTAGGTTGCTCCAAAAAGACTTAGTGCCATTTCCATTCATAAAGGTTCTGAATGTGGAATCGCAGAATTCCACATTCCATACGGTTAAGTTGGTATCCTCATGGACATGCCTATAAATATCTGTAAACAGATTCTGGTAGCGGAGGCGAATATCATTATAAAAAGGGCACTCAAACATATGCATTTCATCCTCAGGTTTTTGGAACCCACACATTTGACAGTGTCTCATTGAGCGAGGGATGTGTGCTCTATCCACCACCCTCATTCTTTCTGTGTTCAGCCAATGGGAACCCATTCTAAACTGTGCTATAGAACGAATCTGATCCTGCTTATGTAAGGCGGATGTAAAGGGAATCAAGCCATTCTCATCATTGCTGTTGGCTGCGAACCATTTTTGGTATCGGAGGCGTTTAAAGCCAACCCTTCTCTCATCAGGGATGTCTCTAACTGCATTGGTGTCACTTGGGTACTTAAACCTCCATGACTCAAAAACTTCAGACATAATACCTTCGACATCGACAGCCTCCAAAATGTTGATGTTTTTACTGGATCCTAGCTTGTGGAGAGCACAACGCAAGTCATGAACCCAGCCAGTGTTGGAGTCAAAAGATTCCTCAAGAGCCATTCTAATGAGATCCTCAGGTTCTTTATGTATGGTCTTGTTCCAGAAGCGCAAAGCTTGTTTAAGCCAAGCAAAACACAACGGGGTTCTACCCAGCTCTTCCATGATAATATTAGTCCATTGTGATGCTTACACGTTTCGCCTCCAATTTTTGACAACAATTCTGCTCCCAAACCTATGTTTGCGCACATGTTTAAGTGGTTCAAATTTGAAATGTTAGCTCAAAACACCCTGAAATCAAATTGTTAACCGTTAATTGTAGCTTTTTGGCCCAACCTGAGCTCCTTTTCGTGAAGTGCGATGCTCATATGTGCTCTGATGAGAATTTGTCCGGTACAAATAAGTCTTATAATTCATCAAAATTATAGAATGTTCAACTTTTTGATGTTTTTCATAAAACCTGAAAATTTGGTTGGTGACACACGGACGAACGAACGGACGACCGAACATTTTAATGGGGCTAATCCCTCTTCAAAAAATCTGGAGATTTTTTTCATTCGGGTATAAGGCCATTAATAAGGCGTACTACCCGTATCTATTTTTATACTGGCACAGGCCTCACTCCTCAGCCGTTTACGACAGGCTATCCTGTGTAATGTAAAATGTAACATCGTCGATCACTGCTCCGTCATGTCATCACAGGGCTGCAGTGTGTGTGTTTTTGTGTGTGTGTGTGTGTGTGGGGGTGGGGGTGGGGGTGGGGGGGGGGGCAGTCCCATGTTATCACAGGGCTGCAGTGTGTGTGTGTGGTGGGGGGGGTGGGGGTGGGGGTGGGGGGTGGGGGTGGGGGTGGGGAGTCCCATGGCCACACAGGGCTGCTGACAATTTAAAGATATGTCCATGTCTTTGGTACAAGACAGGTTTGTTTAGGACACTGCGTCCTCCGTTGTAGATGCAACGTCGAAGCAAGAGTCCGTTGACCAGAAGGAGGGGTCCGTTGCGTCCCAGGATGCAGGCTTTACGATTGGTTGCGTCTCAGGCAGTAGAGCTGGGATCCTGAAGTACCCTGATGCCCATGCTTCCAGGGACATGTCCAGTGTGTGTGTGTGTGTGGGGGGGGTGTGCGGGGGGGGTCCTCCTGAAGTACAGAGCTGAGGGTCCTCTTGAAGTACGGTACCCTGATGTCCATGCTTCCAGGGACATGTCCAGTGGGGGGTTCCTCCTAAAGTACAGAGCCGGGTTTCCTCCTGAAGGACCCTGATGTCAATGTCAATGGTACTAGACATACGCTGCATCGCTGATGCCCACAATTTTCTACTACTCATTTCATTACCATCATCGTATGATTATTGAATAGTCATATATAATATACAGGCAGGACAGTTGCATGGCCTCAGCTAATAGTGGAGTTACCAATCTATTTACGTAGCACTATGGTGCATTGGTGTTGGGGTTTTTTGCTTTGTGGGTGCTTTTTCTTTTTGTTTAAAGCACAGATTCTCTTACACCCTCGCGGTGTCAAGACTTCAACATGTAATGTTATGTAATGTAATGTAATTGGTGCTCCAAGTATGCAGTTTAAACTTAATGTTTCACTGTAGCTCGAACTCAGCCCCCCCGATGGTACAACGAGTGTTTGGGGTTCAGTCCATCAGTGCTTTTTCGTTATAGCCCCTCCTGTCATGGTAGGGCAAGTCCCTTTAGCCCATTTGGTTTACCCCTGGGTTGTAACAACATCAGAATGAACAGTGTATCAGCCTTCAAGTCTGTGGCTCGAGGAATTCGGGCACAGTAAGTCCGCAGTACGTGAAGTACAGGGGGAAATCCTCGAATCCTTCATGTCTCATGCATACGCGAGTTGCTACATTTCCATCGGCCACAGAGCTCGTCTTAAACATTCCATGCCTTCTTATTAAATTCAACAACCAGCATTCGCTATCATCGGCGAAGACACAAACTGCCCTCGACATCGACCCCCACCATTATCTTGCGTGTTGCGCATAGCTACATTCAGGTTGCTATTGTAATCCCTGAGTTTTAACCGATTAGTTGCAACTGATTAGCTGCAACTGATTAGCTCGACTCTGGAACAATGGCGCTTGCCAAGGTCCAGCTGCAAGTGCATATTGAGAACGACGAGGCACTCTGCGACCAGCTATGCGGAAAAGGATTGAAAGGTGCGACATATGAAATCTCCGCACTTCCACATGTCTTGTCTTCTTCACATAACTCGCAAGCCGAGACGGATAGTCTGACATTCTCGCGTTCAATTTACGAGATTATCGCTGTCCTAGACGTCGCAAGGGGTCGGTATCGTAACAGATGGAAGGGTGGGTAGTAGATGGTAGCTTTTTTGTCAGCGGTGCTGCTTCTGCTGTGCTGCTGCAACTTCTACTACTACTTCTTCTTCAGCTGCTTCTGCTGCTGCTTCAACTTCTTCTTCTTCTGTTGCTGCTGCTGCTGCTGCTACTGCTACTGCTGCTGCTGCTGCTACTGCTACTGCTGCTGCTACTGCCACTGCTGCTGCTGCTGCTGCTGCTGCTACTGCTACTGCTGCTGCTTCTGATGCTGCTTCAACTTTAACTTCAACTTCTGCTGCTGCTGCTGCTGCAGCGCTTACTGCTACAGCTGCTACTTCTACAGCTGCTGCTGCTGCTGCTGCTCGTCATAAGTGGCGTCAGCAGTCTGTTACATTTACTTAACCACCTCCCTGCCGAGCTCTCTACTGGCTTACCTGCCCTGCTATCGCCAATCCAGTCAGCCAACTAAACCACCTACCTGCCCTGCTATCACCAATCCAGTCAACCAACTAAACCACCTACCTGCCTGTCTGCCAAACTATCACAACCATACCCAACCAACTTAACCACCTACCTGCGCACCTGTCCTCCAGTGGTTGAGATCTACTCAGAGTGGGTTGGCCCCTGCAGAAGTGTACTGCCTACGTTCCGACGCATCAGGCAGGACAAGGAGGACGAGAACGCTCTCCTACTTCTGACGGTGAGTACTATTTAATTCTTGGGCTACTTGGATAGAGGGGAGTGTATTTGTGTTTTGTGTGTGAGTTTGTGTGTTTGTGTGTTTGAGAGTGTGTGTGTTTATGTTTGTTTGTGTGTGTGCATGTGTGTTTGTGCACGCATGTGTGTGTGTTTGTGCGTGTGTGTGTTTGTGCGTTTGTGCGTGTGTGTTTGTGTGTGTGTGTGTAGGTGTGTGTGTAGGTGTTTGTTTGTGTGTGTGTGCTAGTGTGAGGAGGAAAGGTTGATACCAAGAAGGGGAGCGGGGATAGAGGGGAGTGTGTGTGTTGTGTGTGTGTGTTTTGTGTGTGTGCTGTGATAGAGGGGAGTGTGTGTGTTGTGTGTGTGTGTTGTGATAGAGGGGAGTGTGTGTGTTGTGTGTGTGAATGTGTGTGTGTTTTGTGTGTTAGAGTGTGTGTGTGTGTGTGTGTTTGTGCGTGTTTGTATGCGTTTGTGCGTGTGTGTGTGTGTGTGTGCTAGTGTGAGGAGGAAAGGTTGATACCAAGAAGGGGAGCGGGGCGGGGATAGAGGGGAGTGTGTGTGTTGTGTGTGTGTGTGTTTTGTGTGTGTGAGAGTGTGTGTGTTTATGTTTGTGTGAGTGAGAGTGTGTGTGTTTTGTGTGTGTGAGAGTGTGTGTGTTTTGTGTGTGTGAGAGTGTGTGTGTTTATGTTTTTGTGTGTGAGAGTGTGTGTGTTTTGTGTGTGTGAGAGAGTGTGTGTGAGAGTGTGTGTGAGAGTGTGTGTGTTTTGTGTTTGCGAGAGTGTGTTTGTTTGTGCGTGTGTGTGTGTGCTAGTGCGAGGAGGAAAGGTTGGTACCAAGAAGGGGGGCGGGGTGTGGATAGAGGGGAGTGTGTGTGTTTTGTGCGTGTGAGTTTGTGTGTGTGAGAGTGTTTGTGTGTATGTGTGTGTTTGTGCGTGTGTGTGTGTGTGTGTGTGTGTGTGTGCTAGTGTGAGGAGGAAAGGTTGATACCAAAAGGGGGCGGGCGGGGGTAGAGGGGAGTCTGTGTGTGTGTTTGTGTGTGTGTGTGTTTGTGTTTGTTTCTGTGTGTGGGTGTGGGTGTTAGAGCTGTGTATGTGTGGGAGAGTGAGGAAGAAGGTTCAAGAAGGGGGGCGGGGTGGGGATAGAGGGGAGTTTCTGCGTGTGTGTGTGTGTGTGTGTGTGTGAGTGAGTGTGTATGTTTGTGCATTTGTGTGTTTGTGTGTGTGTGTGTTTGTGTTTGTTTCTGTGTGTGGGTGTGGGTGTTAGAGCTGTGTGTGTGTGGGAGAGTGAGGAAGAAGGTTCAAGAAGGGGGGCGGGGTGGGGATAGAGGGGAGTTTCTGCGTGTGTGTGTGTGTGTTAGAGTGTGTGTGTATGTTTGAGCATTTGTGTGTTTGTGTGTGTGTGTTTGTGTTGGTAAGGAGGAAAGGTTATTACCAAGAAGGGGGGCGGGATGGGGATGGAAGGGAGTGTGCTTGTGTGTGTGTGGTGTGTGGTGTGTGCGCGTGTTTTTGAGTGTGTTTGTGCGTGTGTCTTTGAGCGTGTGTGTGTTTGTGCGTGTGCGTGTGCGTGTGTTTGTGTGTTAGAGTGCGTGAGTGTGTGTTCAAGAGTGACCACTCATAGCTTTTTTGCCGGCTACGAGTAGCAGCTTCTGGACAGCTCCCTGATCCAGCCACTTGGAAAAGCCCCAAGTTTTCAACATAGCTGGTTAGAGGCCCCCACTGGTGGCAACAGAGTCGAGTTACGAGACAGTTAGTTGAGACAGTTGGCTTCGTGTGGTCGGACAAATGGCTCAGGGAGTTTTCAACATTGCTGGTAATAGGCCCCCACTGGTGGCAACAGAATCGAGTTACGAGACAGTTAGTTGAGACAGTTGGCTTCGTGTGGTCGGACAAATGGCGCAGGGAGTTTTCAACATTGCTGGTAATAGGCCCCCACTGGTGGCAACAGAATCGAGTTACGAGACAGTTAGTTGAGACAGTTGGCTTCGTGTGGTCGGACAAATGGCTCCGGAAATTTTCAACATCGCTGGTAATAGGCCCCCACTGGTGGCAACGGAGTCGAGTTACGAGACAGTTAGTTGAGACAGTTGGCTTTGTGGCTTCGGGTGGTCAGACAAATGGCTCAGGGAGTTTTCAACATCGCTGGTAATAGGACCCCACTGGTGGCAATGGAGTCGAGTTACCAGGCAGTTAGTTTAGTCAGTTGGCTTCGGGTGGTCGGACAAGTGGCTCCGGGAGTTTTCAAAATCGCTGGTTAGAGGACTTCACAGGTGGCAACGGAAGTTTTCAACATCGCTGGTTAGAGGACTTCACAGGTGGCAACGGAAGTTTTCGTACTTTGTACCGCACTTTAAGATGCTTATTTGTTGTTTTCCCATGATTTCCTTAGTGCCGCATGTCATAGAATCTCAAAACGAATCCGAATATGCGATAAAATTAAGATTCGGAGAATTGTTGTATTTTGTCTCAACTGTCTTTTCCCAGGTATTTTTGGAAGCAAGTTATAAGAGACATGCAGATCACCGGTTCCACAAGTACAATTGTTTTTTTGGCCCCCCTCCCCCCCCCCCCCCCCCCCTGGGTGCAGACAGAAATCTCCTCATCTGAGTGCACCGAGAAGGCTGTGTCGAAATGCAGATCACGGTTCCACGAGTACATTGTTTTTTGGCCCCCTCCCCCCCCCCCCCCCCCCCCCTGGGTGCAAACAGTTTCTCCTCATCTGAGTGCACCGAGAAGACTGCGTCGAAATGCATATCACCGGTGCCTGAAATACACATACAGTTGACCCCCCCCCCCCCCCCCCCCTCCCCTGGGTGCAAACAGTTTCTCCTCATTTGAGTGCACCGAGAAGACTGTGTCGAAATGCAGATCACCGGTGCCACAAGTACACATTCAGTTGACCCCCTCCCCCCCCCCCCCCCTGGGTGCAAACAGTTTCTTCCTCATCTGGGTGCACCGAGAAGACTGTGTCGAAATGCAGATCACCAATACCTCAAGTACACATACAGTTGACCCCCCCCCCCCCCCCCCCCCCCCCCCCCCTCCCCCCCCCGCACCCCCCCCACACACACACCACGCTGGGTTAGTTGAGACAGTTGGCTTCAGGGCGACAGACAGAAGCTCTTATCACAACCCCAAACCCTAAACCTTACATCTACAGGTGTGTGCAGAGGAGTGTGAATTCCTTGAAACAGCGATTGAGCACCGAAACACCCAAACCCTAACCTTGCCAAAAAGGGGAACCCAACATATGAAACCCTAAACCTACACCCTAACCCTAACACCTCTAACCCTAACCCTAACCCTAACCTTTCCATTTCAGGTGTGTGCGGAGAAGTGTGAATTCCTTGAAACAGCAATTGAGCACAGGGGTCACTCGGAACCTCTCTTCCTCCTCTTTAGGGTGAGTTTTGTTCTTGTTCTTGTGTGCAGGTCGGTGTGTGTGTGTGTGTGTGTGTGTGTGGTGGTGGGGGGGGGGGGGGGGCAAGGGGGTCATTCGGAACCTCTTTTCCTTCTCTTTAGGGTGAGTTTTGTTTGTGTGCGTGTGTGTGTGGTGTGTGTGCGTGCGTGTGTGTGTGTGTGTGTGTGTGCGGGGGGGGGGGGGGGGGGGGCGGGGGGGGGGGGGGGGGGGGGGGGGGACACACTCGGAACCTCTCTTCCTCCTTTTTAGGGTGAGTTTTGTTCTTGTATGCGAGTGGGTGTGTGTGTGGGGGGGGGGGTTGAGTGTGTGTGTGTGGGTGGGTGGGTGGGGGGGGGGGGGGGGGGGGCAAGGGAGTCACTCGGGAACCTCTCTTCCTCCTCTTTAGGGTGAGTTTTGTTTTGTGTGCAGGTGGGGGCGGGGGGGCGTGTGTGAGTGAGTGCGTGTGTGTGTGTGTGTGCTGGGGGTGGGGGTGTGGGGGGGGGGTCACTCGGAACCTCTCTCCTCTCCTTTTAGGGTGAGTTTTGTTCTTGTGTGCGAGTGGGGGTGTGTGTGGGGGGGTTGAGTGTGTGGGTGTGGTGGGGGGGTGGGGTGGTGGTGGGTGGGGGGGTGGGGCAAGGGAGTCACTCAGAACCTCTCTTCCTCCTCTGGGGCGGTTCGTGGCGGGTGCGTGTGTGTGTGCGTGTGTGGGGGGTGTGTGTGGGGGGTGTGGGCGGGGAGTCACTCGGAACCTCACTTCCTCCTTTTTAGGGTGAGTTTTGTTATTTGTGTGCGAGTGGGGGTGGGGGGTTGGGTTGAGTGGGGGTGGGGGGCAGAGGGGGTCCACTCGGAACTCTCTTCCTCCTTTTTAGGGTGAGTTTTGTTTGTGTGTGTGCGGGTCGGGGTGTGTGTGTGTGCGGGTGCGGGTGGTTGTGTGTGTGTGTGCAGGTCGGGGTGTGTGGGTGTGTGGGTGTGTGGGGTGGGGGGGCAAGGGGGTCACTCGGAACCTCTCTTCCTCCTTTTTAGGGTGAGTTTTGTTTGTGTGTGCGGGTCGGGGTGTGTGTGTGTGCGGGTTGGGGTGTGTGGGTGTGGGTGTGTGTGGGGTGGGGGGGCAAGGGGGTCACTGCGGAACCTCTCTTCCTCCTTTTTTAGGGTGAGTTTAGTTTGTGTGTGTGCGGGTCGGGGTGTGTGTGTGTGCGGGTGCGGGTGGTTGTGTGTGTGTGTGCGAGTGGGGGTGGGGGGGTGTGCGTGTGTGTGTGGGGGGGGCAAGGGGGTCACTCGGAACCTTCTCTTCCTCCTTTTTAGGGGTGAGTTTTGTTTGGTGTGTGCGAGTCGGGGTGTGTGTGTGTGCGTGTGTGCGGGTGGTTTGTGGTGTGTGTGTGCGGGTCGGGGTGTGTGGGGTGTGTGGGTGTGTGTGTGGGGGGGCAAGGGGGTCACTCGAAACCTCCCTTCCTCCTTTTTAGGGTGAGTTTGTTTTGTGTGTGCGGGTCGGGGTGTGTGGTTGTGCGGGTGCGGGTGCGTGTGTGTGTGTGCGGGTCGGGGTGTGTGGGTGTTGGTGTGCGGTGTGTGTGTGGTGGGGGGGCAAGGGGGTCACTCGAAACCTCCCTTCCTCCTTTTTAGGGTGAGTTTTGTTGTGTGTGTGCGGGTCGGGGTGTGTGGGTGTGGGTGTGTGTGTGTGTGTGGGTGTGGGGGGGGGGGGCAAGGGGGTCACTCGAAACCTCCCTTCCTCCTTTTTAGGGTGAGTTTTGTTTGTGTGTGCAGGTCGGTGTGTGGTGTGTGTGTGGTGGGTGCGTGTGTGTGGGTGCGGGGTCGGGGTGTGTGGGTGTGGGTGTGCGGGTGCGTGTGTGTGTGTGCGGGTCGGGGTGTGTGGTTGGGGGTGTGCGTGTGTGGTGGGGGGGGGGGGGTGGGGGGGTGGGGGGAGCAAGAGGGTCACTCGGAACTCTCTTCCTCCTTTTTAAGGTGAGTTTTTGTTCGTGTGTGCGCGTAGGTGTGGGTGGGTGTTTGGGTGTTTTGGGGGGGGGGGGGGGGGGGGGGGGGGGGGGGGGAGGGGGGGGGGGGGGGGGGGGGGGGGGGGGGGGGGGGGGGGGGGCATGCGTGTGGGATGTGTGTGTGGGGGGGTCCAGTGAAACCTCTCTTCTCCTCTTTCATTGATATCGGCTCCTAATCACTAGCACACACCCACAGCACACACACACACACTGGTCAGAGTCCAAAATGATATTGGGGCTCCCCCCCCCCCACACACACCACAACACACACCAACATCACACACACATCAGCACACCAATTCGATGATGTCGGCTTGGTTGTGTGGTGTTCCTGTGTGTCGTCCCGGGAGTTGGTTCATTGCCACCCCCCCGTCCCCTCCCCTGCACACACACACGTACACGACACTACACCACACACCACACAAGGTCACACATTGCATCACCACACCCAAAATTGTAGGGATATTGGGCTCCCCCCTGACCATGGCAACACACACCGGGACACACTCGGCACGGCACACCAGCATAGCAATACACACACACCGACCAAAGCCAAAATAGATGGGGCTTCCCCTCCCCCGCTCCCGCTCCGTCCCCCACACACATACATCACCCAGACACACACAATCGCACACACACACACACACAACGCCTACATCGATGTTCACAAGGACCACACAGGAGGTGCGCCTGAAAATGATATTGCGCTGGCGCGCTGCCCCCACACCACACAGCAAGAACCAGAAAATGATTATGGGGGCTCCGCCGCTGCGCCGCCCGCCACCTAGGCACCATCAGTGACACACCAACACACACACCCGGCAGCCACAGCAGCAGCAAATATCACAGCACACACACTCACACCAGAAAGATATTGGGGGAGGCTCCCTCACCACCGTTTGCCTTCACACACTTAATGCCACCCGATGCTGCAAAATAAAGTATCACAATATTATCAAAAATTTAAAACAAAAAGCAAATATTTGCCAACTGCGAATGGGCGAGCTGAGTCTAAGATTGATGGGGGCGCCAAGCGTGCCAATGAATACATTAAATAGGCTACTAAAGTGAAAAGACAATTTGGAGGGCGCCAAAGAGAGTTTTTCCTTGACCAATGCCTGTGCCATTCCCCCGCAGCCCTCGGGCCCCTTCTCTGCGCGCGTGCCCATCCCGCTCGCTTGTCCTATTCTGCTGAAACCGGCTCGCCGCCCTCGAGTCCTTGCTGACCTAATTCCTTGTCATGAAATTGGAAACGATTGGAACAAACAATTAAATGATTTTGCATGAATGGGGCAAGCTGGAGTAAAGAGGGTAGGGCGTCCTAAGGGCACATTATGTATTAATGAATGAGCTTAACAACAAATATGATCGCTAGATGGGCGTGAAGTCTGATAAGAATGATGAGGACAACGGGCACCAATAATTAAATATATATATAAGAATGGTATACAGAACCAATATAAATGGAAATTCGCAGAATGGGCAGGCTGATAGTAAAGAGATAATTATTTCTCGTTATTATATTGTGGGTTTATGTATGACATGGTGCATAGTCTCGCCATTAAGATAAATAATTGATTTTGAATCAATACAAATATTAATAATTAATTTGCGAATGGGTGCTAGCTTGAAGTAAAGATTTGAGGGTGGCAAAGTGAACAAGGCTCAATAGAATAAATAAATGATTTAAGAAAAAATAAATGAATTGCAGATATGGGCAGGACTCATAGAAGTAAGAGTTCAAGGGCCCACATATGTTAATATTACTTATGGTGTCTAAGACCCATAAAATTAGATTAAATTGAATTTATAACAAAGCAATAATGATAATTTGGGCAGATGGTCAGTTGAAGTAAGATTGAAGAGCACCAAAGCAACCAAACTATAAATAAGATGATAGTTTAGCGAACAATAATGAAGGTTGAGTGAATTGGGGATGCTGAGGTGCAAAGATTTGAGGGCAAGCTCAATTGTCTCCTTGATAATAATAAAATGAATTAACCAACAATGAAATGGATATTGCAGAATGGGAATTCTTGAAGTCAAAGATTTGTGCACTGAACGCCGCATAGTATAAATATGAATTAAGAACAAATAGATGAATTGCAGAAGGGCTACGCTGAGTCAAAGATGAGTGTCGGACATCGCCAATAAATAGAATAATGATTGAAACAAAATAATGAATTTGAGTAATGGGGCATCTGAAGTCAAATACGATTTGAGGTCCCATATAGAGATGGTGCGATGCCAGAGGTGGGTGGATCGTCATGTAGAATGATTAACGAAACAAATAAGTGATTGCAGATGGGTGCAGGCTGGAAGTTCAAGGGTAAGGGCTTGTTGTGCGCGCGTGGAAGACCAATTAATAATAATGGAATAACAAACAAATATGAATGCAGAATGGGCAGATGAAGTCAAATGATTGAGGCACCACGGCACCAATAAATAAATAAGGTGAATTATAACAAACGAATAAGATGATTGCATGAATGGGCAGCTGAAGTCAAGGTCAAGGGGCAACGTGGCCCAGCTTAAATAATTAAATGAATTACACAAATAATGAATTTGCGAATGGGCAGCTGAAGTCAAAGATTGAGGCATCATGAACGGCCATAATAAATAATGAATTAACAACAAAATATGAATTGGCAGAATGGGGTCAGCTGAGTCAAAGTCAAGGGCGCCACGGGGAC
Organism: Microglena sp. YARC; assembly: GCA_022414725.1. NCBI lineage: Eukaryota > Viridiplantae > Chlorophyta > Chlorophyceae > Chlamydomonadales > Chlamydomonadaceae > Microglena > Microglena sp. YARC. The sequence continues at coordinate 9,277 of JAJSRW010000998.1, read as the reverse complement.
AATGAAATAAATAAATGAATTAACAAACAATAAATGAATTGCAGGTGGGCAGCTGAAGTCAAGATTGAGGCAGCCGAACGCACCAATAGATTTAAATTTAACACAAATACATGAATTGCGATAATGGGCAGCTGGAAGTCAAGATTGAGGGCACCAACGCACCAATAAATTAAATAAATGAATTAACAAACAAAATTAAATGAATTGCAGGAATGGGCAGGCTGAAAGTCAAAGGTCAAGGGCGCAACGCACCAATATATATAATGAATTACAAACAAATAAATGAATTGCAGAATGGGCAGCTGTAAGTAAAGTATTGAGGCACCAACGCACCAATTGAAATAAATAAAGACTTAAATACAAATAAATGAATTGCGAATGGGCAAGCTGGAAGTCAAAGGTAAGGGGGCGCCAAGCACCAGAGTAAATAATAAAATGAAATTAACAAACAGAATAAATGAATTTGCAGAAATGGGTCCAGCTGAAGTCCAAAGATGCGGGGCCAGACGCACCAGTTAAATACTAATTTGATTAACAAACAAATATGGAATTTGCAGAATGGGCAGCTGAGTTCGGAGATTGAGGGAGACAACGCACCAATAGAATAAATAAATGAATTTAACAACAAATAAATGAATTTGCAGAATGGGCAGCTGAGTCAAAGATTGGAGGGGCCCAACGCACCAATATAATAATGAATTAACAAACCAAATAATGATTGGGCGAATGGGCTCTGAGTCAAAGGTCAGGGGCGCAACTGCACCATTATAAATAATGAATTAACAAAACAATTAATGAAGTGCAGAATGGGGGAGCTGAGTCAAAGATTGGGCCAACGCTACCAATAATAATATGAATTAACAACATAAATGAAGTTGCAGATGGGCAGCTGAGGTCAAAAGATTGATGCAACCAACGACGCGATAAATAATATTGATTCGATACACATAAATGATTCGAAAGATTGGGGCGTGAAGTCAAGGGATTGAGGCCACATACGCCCAATAAATAAATAAATGAATTAACAAACAAATAAATGAATTCGCGAATGGCAGCTGAAGTAAGATATTGGGGGGGTGGCTGGAGCGCTGGAGTGTTATCTAGGCATCCAATAATAAATATGATACAACACCAAATAAATAATTGTGCGGAATGGCTAGCTGGAAATCAATAGATGAGGGCACCAACGCACAATATTTATTGAATTACACAAACATATATAATGAATTGCAGAATGGGCAGTGAAGTAAGGTCATAGGGGGCGCTTCCACGCCAGTCCAATATAAATAAATGATTACAAAGCAATAATGAATTGGCAGATGGGTCAGTCTGAAGTAGAAGAGTTGATGCCCAAGCGAATATAATAAATGAATTAACCAACCAAATAATGATTTGCAGTATGGGCACTGAAGTAAGATTGAGGACAAAGCACCAATAAATAAATAAATGAATTAACAAACAAATAAATGAATTGCAGAATGGGCAGCTGAAGTCAAAATTGAGGCACCAAGACCAATAAATAATAAATGAATTAACAAACAATAAATGAATTGCAGAATGGGCAGCTGAAGTCAAGGCAAGGCGCCAACGACCAATAAATAATAAATGAAATTAACAAAGCAAATAAATGATTGCAGAATGGCAGCGTGAAGTCAAAGATTGATGCGCAACGCACAATAATAATAAATGAATTAACAACCAATAAATGAATTGCAGAATGGGCAGCTTTGAAGTCAAAGATTGAGGCACACGCACCAATAAATAAATAAATGAATTACAAACAAATAAATGAATTGCGAATGGGCAGCTGAAGTCAAAGGTCAAGGGCGCCAACGCACCAATAAATAAATAAATAAGCAAATGAATGAACAAAGAAACAAACAACAAACAAACAAAGAGAGAATTGCAGAATGGGGCAGTGAGTCAAAGGTCAAGGTTGCGCATGCACGGATCTGAACACACCAACTAAACACCAACGCACCGCCATCCCACCCCCAGGACCACCAAACGCCCAATCGCAGAATGGGCAGCTTAAGTCAAAGATCGAGGGCGCCAACGCGCCGATGCCTGACGCCCAAATATGGTCAGTGCAACCAACGCGAAACATGGATGATGGAGGTGGGGTGACTTCGTTTTGTGTTGTATGTATCCATGTCTGTCTGTAGTATGTCTGTATGTTGTTTTGTCTGTAAATATCTGTATGTACAGTCCAGGGGTAGCCCAATGGGTTGGCGTACACTTGCTTGCGGTAATGGGATGTTGTGGAGTATGGTGTGTTTTGTGTGTGTGGAGGTATGGTTTTGGTGTGTATGACGGTGTGTGGTTCTTAGGGTTTGTGTGGAGGATGATGTGTTTGTGTGTGTGTGGGGATGGTGTGTCTTGTGTTGTGTGTGGATGATGGTGTGTTTGTGTGTGTGTGGAGGATGGTGGTGTTTTGTGTGTGTGTGGAGGATGGTGTGTTGTGTGTGTGTGAGGATGGTGTGTTTGTGTGTGTGTTGGTGGAGGATGGTGTGTTTGTGTGTGTGTGGAGGATGGTGTGTTTGGTGGTTGTGTGTGGAGGATGGTGTGTTGTGGTGTGTGTGGAGGATGGTGTGTTTGTTGTGTGTGTGGAGGATGGTGGTGTTTTGTGTGTGTGTGGGATGGGTGTGTTTGTGTGTGTGTGGAGGCTGGTTGTGTTTGGTGTGGTGTGGTGGAGATGGTGTGTTTGTGTGTGTGTGGAGGATGGTGTGTTTGGGTGTGTGTGTGTGGAGGATGGTGTGTTTGTTGTGTGTGTGTGGAGGATGGTGTGTTTGTTGTGTGGTGTGGAGGACTGGTGTGTTTGTGTGTGTGTGGAGGATGGTGTGTTTGTGTGTGTGTGGAGGATGGTGTGTTTGTGTGTGTGTGGAGTGAGGTGTGTTTGTGTGTGTTGGAGCATGGTGTGTTTGTTGTGTGTGTGTGGATGATGGTGTGTTTGTGTGTGTGTGTGGAGGATGGTGTGTTTGTGTGTGTGTGGAGGATGGTGTGTTTGTGTGTGTGTGGAGGATGGTGTGTTTGTGTGTGTGTGGAGGATGGTGTGTTTGTGTGTGTGTGGAGGATGGTGTGTTTGTGTGTGTGTGGAGGATGGTGTGTTTGGGTGTTGTTGGAGGATGATGGTTGTTTGTGTGGTGTCGTGGAGGATGGTGTGTTTTGTGTGTGTGTGTGGAGGATGGTGTGTTTGTGTGTGTGTGGAGGATGGTGTGTTTGTGTGTGTGTGGAGGATGGTGTGTTTGTGTGTGTGTGGAGGATGGTGTGTTTGTGTGTGTGTGTGGAGGATGGTGTGTTTGTGTGTGTGTGGAGGATGGTGTGTTTGTGTGTGTGTGGAGGATGGTGTGTTTGTGTGTGTGTGGAGGATGGTGTGTTTGTGTTGGTGGGGAGGTTGTGTTTGCTGTGTGTGTGGAGGATGGTGTGTTCGTAGTGATGTGTGGAGGGTGGTGTGTTTGTGTGTGTGTGGAGGATGGTGTGTTTGTGTGTGTGTGGGGATGGTGTTTTTGTGTGTTGTGTGGAGGATGTGTGTTTTGTGGTGTGGTGTGGAAGGATGGTTGTGTTTGTGGTGTGTGTGGGGATGGGTGTTTGTGTGTGTGTGTGGAGATTGTGTTTGTGTGTGTGTGGAGGCAATGGTGTTTGTGTGTGTGTGGAGGATGTGTGTCTGTGTGTGTGTGGAGGATGGTGGTGTTTGTGTGTGTGTGTGGAGGATGGGCTGTGTTCGTTGGTGTTGTGGCAGGATGGGTGTGTTTTGTGTGTGTGTGGAGGATGGTGTGTTTGTGTGTGTGTGGAGATGGTGTGTTTGTGTGTGTGTGGAGGATGGGTTGTGTTTGTTGTGTGTGGTGAGGATGGTGGTGTTGTGTGTGTGTGGAGGATGGTGTGTTTGTGTGTGTGTGGAGGATGGTGTTGTCTGTGTGTGTGTGGAAGGATGGTGGTTTGTGTGTGTGTGTGGAGGATGGTGTGTTTTTGTGGTGTGTGTGGAGGATGGTGTGTTGTGTGTGTGTGGGATGTGGGTGTTTGTGTGGTGGGTGTGTGGAGGAATGGTGTGTTGCTGTGTGTGTGGAGATGGTGTGTTTGTGTGTGTGGAGGATGGTGTGTTTTGGTGTGTGTTGTGGAGGATGGTGTGTTTTGTGTGTGTGTGAGGTGGTGTGTTGTGTGTGTGGTGGAGGATGTGTGTTTGTGGTGTGTGGAGTTTATGGTGTGTTTGTGTGTGTGTGGAGGATGGTGTGTCTGTGTGTCGTGTGGAGGATGGTGTGTCTGTGTGTGTGTGAGGATGGTGTGTTTGTGTGTGTGGTTGAGGATGGTGTATTGTGTGTGTGTGGAGGATGGTGTGTTTGTGTGTGTGGTGGAGGATGGTGTGTTTGTGTGTGTGTGGAGGGATGGTGTGTTTGTGTGTGTTGGGAGGATGGTGTGTTTGTGTCTGTGTGTGGAGGATGGTGTGTTTTGTGTGTGTGTGGGGATGGTGTGTTTGTGTGTGTGTGGCGGATGGTGTGTTTGTGTGTGTGCTGGAGGATGGTGTGGTTGGTGTGTGTGGACGGATGGTGTGTTTGTGTCTGTGTGTGGAGGATGGTGTGTTTGTGTGTGTGTGGAGGATGTGGTGTTTGTGTGTGTGTGGAAGGATGGTGTGTTTGTGTCTGTGGTGTGGAGGATGGTGTGATTTGTGTGTGTGTGGAGGATGTGTGTTTGTGTGTGTGTGGAGGATGGTTAGTGAGGAGAATGGGAATGTTGTGTGTTCAATCTTTCTCTGCTTATACATAAACTTTGCGAATCTTTTAACGCAAACACAATAAGGCAAATGTTATATAATAATATAAACAAACACACAAACGTTGCGATGGTTTACGCAACATACAAAACGAAATGTGATTGTTAATGTAATACGTATACCTGGGGCTTTTGTATGTTGTTGCTTAGTGTGCCCTAATGGGGCAAACAGATTTAAAGCAGATTTTAGCGATTAAAAGCAGATTTTTAAAACATATTTTAAGCGGATTAAAAGCAGATATTAAACAGATTTAACAGGCAGAGTTTTAAACGGATTTAAAGCGTTTTAAAAGCAGACTTAAACAGATTAAGCGGATTTAAGCAGATTTAAACGGATTTAAGCGGATTAAAAGGCAGATTTCAACAAGATTCATGCGTTTCATTTAGTTGGCTCCTTTGCTTATATTTGAAGGACTATTGGAAGAACCCCCCCCCCCCCCCCCCCCCCTTCCCCCCCCCACCCACCTATGCCAAGATAAAGGCAGAGCGGATCACAGTTTCATTTGTTGCCCTTGTGCTTTCTTATTTTAGATTATTGGAGAGCCCCCCCCTGCCCAGTCCCCCCCCCCATTCCCCTCATCAAAAAGGAAGGCAGACACAGTTTTCATTTAGTTGCATCATTTGCTTCTTATTTGAGGACTATTTGGAAGAACCCCCCCACCCCACCCCAACTGCCCCACCCCACCCACTTCCTGCAAGAAATGGCAGGCGGAACGTTTCATTTAGTTGCACCCTTTGCTTCTTATTTAGGATTCATTGGAAGAGCCCCCCCCCCCCCCCCATTACGGACCCTCATGCAAAAAAGGAAGGCAGACACAGTTTCATTTAGTTGCACATTGCTTCTTTTTGGGACTAATTGGAAGAATCCCCCCCCCGCCACCCCCCACTCATGCAAGAAAGGCAGGGGACACATGTTCATTTAGTTGGCAACCTTTTGCTTCTTATTTTTAGGATCATTGGAAGAGCCCCCCCCACCCCCCCCAATTACCCTCATTAAAAGGGAAGGCACACAGTTCATTTAGTTTGCACATGTTGCTTCTTTTTGGACTAACTTGGAAGAACCCCCCCCCCCCCACCCCCTCCCCCACCCAGCCCACCCACCACCTCATGCAAGAAAGGCAGGCGGACAAGTTTCATTTAGTTGGCACCTTTGCTTCTTATTTTGGATTCATTGGAAGAGCACCCGCCCACCCCCCCCAGGTCCCCATTACCTCCTCGATGCAGAAAGGAGCAGACAAGCAGTTGTTCATTTAGTTTGCACGATGTTGGCTTCTTATTTGAGGACTAATTGGAATAAAAAGAACACCCTCCCCACCCACCCACCCCACCTCATGAAGAAAGGCAGCGGACAAAGTTTCATTTAGTGACCCTTCCTTTGCTCTTATTTAGGATTCATTGAGAGCCCCCCCGCCCCTGGCCCCCCCCAGGTAGCCCCCATTACCCCTCATGCAAAAAGGAAGGCGACACAGTTTCATTTAGTTGCATCATGTTGCCTTTTATTGAGGACTAATGGAACCCCCCCAGGCACCCCACACCCCCACCCTCCACCAACCCACCACCCACCTATGCAAGAAGGCAGGGCGGACACGTTTCATTTAGTTGGCCCCTTTGGCTTCTTATTTTAGGATTCATGTGAAGAGCCCCACCTCCCCCCAGGTCCTCCCCATTACCCGGCTCATGCAAAAAAGGAAGGCGACACAGTTTATTTAGTTGCACATGTTGCTTCTTATTTGAGGACTAATTGGAAGAATCCCCCCACCCACGCACCCACCCCCCTCCCTTCAGCCACCTCACTCCATCATGCAAGAAAGTCAGGCGGACACAGTTTCATTTAGTTGCCCCTTTGCTTCTTATTTTAGATTCATTGGAAGACCCCCCCCCCCAGGTCCACCCCATTTACCCTCATGCAAAAAGGAAGAGAACAGTTTCTTAGTGCACATGTTGCTTCTTATTTGAGGATATTGGAAGAACCCTTTCGCCCCCCCCCCCCCTCCCCCACCCCACCACACCACCTCATGCAAGAAGGCAGGCGGACAGTTTTCATTTCGTTGCACCCTTTGCTTCTATTTTAGGATTCATTGGAAGAGAACCCCCCCCCCCGCCCCCCCCGGTCCCCCCATTACTCCCTCATGCAACAGGAAGGCAGACACAGTTTCATTTAGTTGCAGTGACATGTTGTTTTATTGAGGACTAATTGGAAGACACCCCCCCACCCACCCACTCATGCAGAGAAGGCAGGGGACACAGTTTATTTAGTTGCACCCTTTGCTTCTTATTTTAGGATTCATCTGGAGGCCCCCCCCCGCCCCCCCCCCCCCATTTACCTCATAAAAAGGAAGGGCACAGTTTATATTAGTTGAATGTTGGCTTCTTAGTTGGACGGACTAATTGGAAGAATCCCCCCCACCCCCCCCATCTCATGCAGAAGGCAGGCGGACCACGTTTCATTTAGTTGCACACCTCTTTGCTTTTATTTTAGGATTCATTGGAAGAGCCCCCCCCCCCCCGCCCCATTACCCCCTCAGAAAAAAGGAAGGCAGAACAGTTTCAATTTAGTTGTCCATGTTGGCTTCTTATTTAGGACTAGATTGGGAAAACCCCCCACCCCCGCCCACCCACCCCGCCCTCTCCCCCCCCGCCCCCCCCCGCACCTATGCAAAGAAAGGCGGCGGAACAGTTTTCATTTAAGTTGCACCCTTTGCTCTTATTTTTTAGGATTCTTGGAAGAGCCCCCCCCGCCCCCTAGGTCCTACCCCCCCATTACCCCCTCTGCAGAAAGGAAGGCAGACACAGTTTATTTAGTTGCAGCATTGTTGTTCTTTATTTGAGGACTAATTGGAAGAACCCCCCCCCCCCCTCCCACCCCCCCACCCACTCATGGCAAGAAAGGCAGGCGGAAGCACAGTTTCATTTAGTTGCAACCCCTTTGCTTCTTATTTTAGGATTTCATTGGAAGAGCCCCCCCCCCCCCCCCAGGTACCCCCTTACTCCCTCTGCAAAAAAAGGAAGGCGCACAGTTTTCATTTAGTTGACATGTTGCTTCTTATTTGAGGACTCCATTTGGAACCCCCCCACTTACCACACCCCCACCCCCCACCCACTCCACTCACTCATGCAAGAAAAAGGGCCAGGCGGACACAGTTTCATTTAGTTGCACCCTTTGGGCTTCTTATTTTGAGGATTATTAGAAGAGCCCCCCCCCCCCCCCCAGGTCCCCCCCTCGCTACCCGTCCCGCTCATGCAAAAAGGAAGGCGACACAGTTCCTTTAGTTGCACTGTGCTTCTTATTTGAGAGACTATTGGAAGAATCCCCCCCACGCCACCCACGACACCCCTCCTCACCCACCACCACCGCCACCTCATGCAGAAAGTCGGCGGACACAGTTTCATTTTGTTTGCACCTTTGCTCTATTTTTAGGATTCAATTGGAAGGCCCCCCACACCCCCCCAGTCCCCCCACCATTATCCCTAATGCAAAAAAGAAGGCAGCCAGTTCATTTAGTTGCAGCTGTTGCTTCTTATTTGAGGATAATTGGAGACACTTTTCCCCCCGCCCCCCCCCCCCCCCTCCCCCCACCCACCCACCACTCATGCAGAAGGCAGGCGGACAGCAGTTTCATTTAGTTGCACATTTGCTTCTTATTTTAGGATTCATTGGAAGAGCCCCCCCCCCCCAGGTCGCCCCCCCCCATTACCCCTCATGCAAAAAAGGACGGCAGACACAGTTTCATTTAGTGCATGTTGCTTTTATTTGAGGACTTAATTGGAAGAACCCCTCCACCCACTCATGCAGAAAAGGCAGGCGAGACACAGTTTCATTTAGTTCACTTTGCTTCTTTTATTTAGGATTCTTGGAAGGCCCCCTCCCCCCCCCGCCGCCATTACCCCCTATGCAAAAAAGGAAGTGTAAGACACAGTTTCATTTAGTTGACATGTTGCTTCTTATTTGAGGACTAATTGGAAGAATCCCCCCCCCCCCCCCCCCCCCACTCATGCAAGAAGGCATGGGGACACAGTTTATTAGTTGCAGCTTTGCTTTCTTATTAGGATTCATTGAAGAGCCCCCCCCCCCCCTCAATACCCCCTCATGCAAAAAAGGAAGGCGACACAGTTTCTTTAGTTGCACATGTTGCTTCTTATTTGAGGACTAATTGGAAGACCCCCCCCCAACCCCCTCACCCCCCCCCCCCCCACCTGCATGCAAGAAAAGGCAGGCGGACACTAGTTTCATTTAGTTGCACCCTTTGCTTCTTGATTTTAGGATTCATTGGAAGAGCCCCCCCCCCCCCCCCCCAGGTCCCCCCCATTACCCCCTCAATGAGAAGGAAGGCAGACACAGTTTCATTTAGTTGCACATGTTGCTTCTTATTTGAGGACTAATGGAAGAACCCCCCCCCCTCCCCACCACCGACACTCAATGCACGAAAGGCAGGCGGACACAGTTTCATTTAGTTGCACCCTTTGCTTCTTCTTTTAGGATTCATTGAAGAGCCCCCCGCCCCCCCACCCCAGG
>JAJSRW010001834.1:0-37958 GCA_022414725.1 Microglena sp. YARC | reverse complement strand
TGCTATTATTTAAGATTAGACATCATTTATTTTGAAGGACTTGACTCAAGACATACACATAAATCATGACGTATATAGACATCGCATTCGTCCATAATAAAATCACATACCAGCAATTATACCATCCATTTGAATTAATAACATACTTAGATAGTTTGTATGATTTCTTTATGACACAATTAGGAGGCGCTCAAATGATTAAGTTCAATCTCTCAAAGTGGGACAATAGCTAACGGTCTTTACAGAGATCCACAATCCTAATTGCTCATAGCTAGCAGTCTTTAAGAGAAAGAGATGGGTGGTGAGGTGGATAAAGGATGGATAGGGTGAAGGTATGCACAAGGCATATCAACAATGGTTCTGAGGAAGGATGGAACAGAGTCTTGCCATATGAAGCGTAACGATATTTAGCACTGACCTGTCAATGATAACGAAAGAATTGCCACCCATCATACTTACTCTAGCTGAATTGATTTAACTTGTTAGAAGCTACAGCATCACGTCTGCATAACATTGTAAACACAAGGTAACAAGTATGAAAGCATAGGGGCACGAAGTTTGTGTATAAACCAAAATATGAATAGACAATATATTGAGGATATACTTACTTGATCTACCTAACAAGGCACTGAATTCATGTATGGTTGAATATGATGCAATTTATAGATGGATTGATTATTTGCAACTTGTTTTCGCTATCATTGTCATAATTTGGCTACAGTTGCTTCATCAGCGTCTGCATACATTGTAAATCAATTTCAAGCAACTAATTAATCAAGTATGAAAAGCATAGGGGGCTTGACGAAGCCACCCATCATTACTTACTCTTTGTGTATAAACTTAGGAGATCACATATGAATGCAATATCATTGAGGATATACACGATATACGCATTAGAGCTTGATACATATTTATTTGATTTCAATACAAGGCATCTCAAGATAATAATCATGTATGGTTTGATCATGATAAGAAGAACAATTATAGATGGATTGATTATATTGTAAAACATGTACATGTGGTTTATTGAATGCTAGTTAAAGGACATCATTATTTTTGAAGGACTGACTCAAGACATACACATAAATCATACGTTTTATACCCATCATGTTCGTGCCATATAAATCATGACCAGCAATTAATAACCATCCATTGAATTATACATACTTAGATAGTTGTATGATTCCTTTATGACACATTAGGCGCTCAAATGATTAAGTTCAATCTCTCAAAGTGGGACCATAGCTAACGGTCTTTTACAGAGATCCACAATCCTAATTGCTCATAGCTAGCAGTCTTTTAGAGAAAGAGATGGGTGGTGAACTGGATAAAGGATGGATCGGGGTGAAGGTATGCACAAGGCATATCAACAATGGGTCTTCTGAGGAAGGATGGAACAGAGTCTTGCCATATGAAGCGTACGATATTTTAGCACTGTCTAAGAATTGCAATTGATAACGAAGAGCACGTACGCCACCCATCATACTTACTCTAGCCTTGAATTCTGCATTTGCAACTTGTTAGCTACATTGTCCTTGGCTACAGTTGCTTCATCACGTCTGCATACATTGTAAACAATTCAAGCAACTAATTAATCAAGTATGAAAGCATAGGGGGTTGACGAAGTTTGTGTATAAACTTAGGAGACACATATGAATGCAATATATTGAGGATATACGGCATTAGAGCTTGATACCATATATTGATTCAATACAAGGCACTCAAGATAATAATCATGTATGGTTTGATATGATAAGAAGAACAATTATAGATGGATTGATTATATTGTAAAACATGTACATGTGGTTTATTGAATGCTAGTTATTAAGGACATCATTTATTTTTGAAGGACTGACTCAAGACATACACATAAATCATACGTTTATCCATCATGTTCGTCCATATAAATCATACCAGCAATTAATAACCATCCATATGAATTATACATACTTAGATAGTTGTATGATTCCTTTATGACACATTAGGCGCTCAAATGATTAAGTTCAATCTCTCAAAGTGGGACCATAGCTAACGGTCTTTTACAGAGATCCACAATCCCTAATTGCTCATAGCTAGCAGTCTTTTAGAGAAGAGATGGGTGGTGTGGATAAAGGATGGATAGGGGTGAAGGTATGCGCAAGGCATATCAACAATGGGTCTTCTGAGGAAGGATGGAACAGAGTCTTGCCATATGAAGCGTACGATATTTAGCACTGTCTAAGAATTGCAATTGATAACGAAGAGCACGTACGCCACCCATCATACTTACTCTAGCCTTGAATTCTGCATTTGCAACTTGTTAGCTACATTGTCCTTGGCTACAGTTGCTTCATCACGTCTGCATACATTTAAACAATTCAAGCAACTAATTAATCAGTATGAAAGCATAGGGGTTGACGAAGTTTGTGTATAAACTTAGGAGACACATATGAATGCAATATATTTGAGGATATACGGCATTAGAGCTTGATACCATATATTGATTTCAATACAAGGCACTCAAGATAATAATCATGTATGGTTTGATATGATAAGAAGAACAATTATAGATGGATTGATTATATTGTAAAACATGTACATGTGGTTTATTGAATGCTAGTTATTAAGGACATCATTTATTTTTGAAGGACTGACTCAAGACATACACATAAATCATACGTTTATCCATAATGCTCGTCCATATAAATCATACCAGCAATTAATAACCATCCATATGAATTATACATACTTAGATAGTTGTATGATTCCTTTATGACACATTAGGCGCTCAAATGATTAAGTTCAATCTCTCAAAGTGGGACCATAGCTAACGTCTTTTACAGAGATCCACAATCCCTAATTGCTCATAGCTAGCAGTCTTTTAGAGAAAGAGATGGGTGGTGAACTGGATAAAGGATGGATAGGGGTGAAGGTATGCGCAAGGCATATCAACAATGGGTCTTCTGAGGAAGGATGGAACAGAGTCTTGCCATATGAAGCGTACGATATTTAGCACTGTCTAAGAATTGCAATTGATAACGAAGAGCACGTACGCCACCCATCATACTTACTCTAGCCTTGAATTCTGCATTTGCAACTTGTTAGCTACATTGTCCTTGGCTACAGTTGCTTCATCACGTCTGCATACATTGTAAACAATTCAAGCAACTAATTAATCAAGTATGAAAGCATAGGGGGTTGACGAAGTTTGTGTATAAACTTAGGAGACACATATGAATGCAATATATTGAGGATATACGGCATTAGAGCTTGATACCATATATTGATTCAATACAAGGCACTCAAGATAATAATCATGTATGGTTTGATATGATAAGAAGAACAATTATAGATGGATTGATTATATTGTAAAACATGTACATGTGGTTTATTGAATGCTAGTCATTAAGGACATCATTTATTTTTGAAGGACTGACTCAAGACATACACATAAATCATACGTATACCCATAATGCTCGTCCATATAAATCATACCAGCAATTAATAACCATCCATATGAATTATACATACTTAGATAGTTGTATGATTCCTTTATGACACATTAGGCGCTCAAATGATTAAGTTCAATCTCTCAAAGTGGGACCATAGCTAACGGTCTTTTACAGAGATCCACAATCCCTAATTGCTCATAGCTAGCAGTCTTTTAGAGAAAGAGATGGGTGGTGAGGTGGATAAAGGATGGATAGGGGTGAAGGTATGCACAAGGCATATCAACAATGGGTCTTCTGAGGAAGGATGGAACAGAGTCTTGCCATATGAAGCGTACGATATTTAGCACTGTCTAAGAATTGCAATTGATAACGAAGAGCACGTACGCCACCCATCATACTTACTCTAGCCTTGAATTCTGCATTTGCAACTTGTTAGCTACATTGTCCTTGGCTACAGTTGCCTTCATCACGTCTGCATACATTGTAAACAATTAAGCAACTAATTAATCAAGTATGAAAGCATAGGGGGTTGACGAAGTTTGTGTATAAACTTAGGAGACACATATGAATGCAATATATTGAGGATATACGGCATTAGAGCTTGATACCATATATTGATTCAATACAAGGCACTCAAGATAATAATCATGTATGGTTTGATATGATAAGAAGAACAATTATAGATGGATTGATTATATTGTAAAACATGTACATGTGGTTTATTGAATGCTAGTTATTAAGGACATCATTTATTTTTGAAGGACTGACTCAAGACAATACACATAAATCATACGTATACCCATAATGCTCGTCCATATAAATCATACCAGCAATTAATAACCATCCATTTGAATTATACATACTTAGATAGTTGTATGATTCCTTTATGACACATTAGGCGCTCAAATGATTAAGTTCAATCTCTCAAAGTGGGACCATAGCTAACGGTCTTTTACAGAGATCCACAATCCCTAATTGCTCATAGCTAGCAGTCTTTTAGAGAAAGAGATGGGTGGTGAGGGTGGATAAAGGATGGATAGGGGTGAAGGTATGCACAAGGCATATCAACAATGGGTCTTCTGAGGAAGGATGGAACAGAGTCTTGCCATATGAAGCGTACGATATTTAGCACTGTCTAAGAATTGCAATTGATAACGAAGAGCACGTACGCCACCCATCATACTTACTCTAGCCTTGAATTCTGCATTTGCAACTTGTTAGCTACATTGTCCTTGGCTACAGTTGCTTCATCACGTCTGCATACATTGTAAACAATTAAGCAACTAATTAATCAAGTATGAAAGCATAGGGGGTTGACGAAGTTTGTGTATAAACTTAGGAGACACACATGAATGCAATATATTGAGGATATACGGCATTAGAGCTTGATACCATATATTGATTCAATACAAGGCACTCAAGATAATAATCATGTATGGTTTGATATGATAAGAAGAACAATTATAGATGGATTGATTATATTGTAAAACATGTACATGTGGTTTATTGAATGCTAGTTATTAAGGACATCATTTATTTTTGAAGGACTGACTCAAGACATACACATAAATCATACGTTATCCATAATGCTCGTCCATATAAATCATACCAGCAATTAATAACCATCCATATGAATTATACATACTTAGATAGTTGTATGATTCCTTTATGACACATTAGGCGCTCAAATGATTAAGTTCAATCTCTCAAAGTGGGACCATAGCTAACGGTCTTTTACAGAGATCCACAATCCCTAATTGCTCATAGCTAGCAGTCTTTTAGAGAAAGAGATGGGTGGTGAACTGGATAAAGGATGGATAGGGGTGAAGGTATGCGCAAGGCATATCAACAATGGGTATTCTGAGGAAGGATGGAACAGAGTCTTGCCATATGAAGCGTACGATATTTAGCACTGTCTAAGAATTGCAATTGATAACGAAGAGCACGTACGCCACCCATCATACTTACTCTAGCCTTGAATTCTGCATTTGCAACTTGTTAGCTACATTGTCCTTGGCTACAGTTGCTTCATCACGTCTGCATACATTGTAAACAATTCAAGCAACTAATTAATCAAGTATGAAAGCATAGGGGGTTGACGAAGTTTGTGTATAAACTTAGGAGACACATATGAATGCAATATATTGAGGATATACGGCATTAGAGCTTGATACCATATATTGATTCAATACAAGGCACTCAAGATAATAATCATGTATGGTTTGATATGATAAGAAGAACAATTATAGATGGATTGATTATATTGTAAAACATGTACATGTGGTTTATTGAATGCTAGTTATTAAGGACATCATTTATTTTTGAAGGACTGACTCAAGACATACACATAAATCATACGTATACCCATAATGCTCGTCCATATAAATCATACCAGCAATTAATAACCATCCATATGAATTATACATACTTAGATAGTTGTATGATTCCTTTATGACACATTAGGCGCTCAAATGATTAAGTTCAATCTCTCAAAGTGGGACCATAGCTAACGGTCTTTTACAGAGATCCACAATCCCTAATTGCTCATAGCTAGCAGTCTTTTAGAGAAAGAGATGGGTGGTGAACTGGATAAAGGATGGATAGGGGTGAAGGTATGCGCAAGGCATATCAACAATGGGTATTCTGAGGAAGGATGGAACAGAGTCTTGCCATATGAAGCGTACGATATTTAGCACTGTCTAAGAATTGCAATTGATAACGAAGAGCACGTACGCCACCCATCATACTTACTCTAGCCTTGAATTCTGCATTTGCAACTTGTTAGCTACATTGTCCTTGGCTACAGTTGCTTCATCACGTCTGCATACATTTAAAACAATTCAAGCAACTAATTAATCAAGTATGAAAGCATAGGGGGTTGACGAAGTTTGTGTATAAACTTAGGAGACACATATGAATGCAATATATTGAGGATATACGGCATTAGAGCTTGATACCATATATTGATTCAATACAAGGCACTCAAGATAATAATCATGTATGGTTTGATATGATAAGAAGAACAATTATAGATGGATTGATTATATTGTAAAACATGTACATGTGGTTTATTGAATGCTAGTTCATTAAGGACATCATTTATTTTTGAAGGACTGACTCAAGACATACACATAAATCATACGTATACCCATAATGCTCGTCCATATAAATCATACCAGCAATTAATAACCATCCATTTGAATTATACATACTTAGATAGTTGTATGATTCCTTTATGACACATTAGGCGCTCAAATGATTAAGTTCAATCTCTCAAAGTGGGACCATAGCTAACGGTCTTTTACAGAGATCCACAATCCCTAATTGCTCATAGCTAGCAGTCTTTTAGAGAAAGAGATGGGTGGTGAGGTGGATAAAGGATGGATAGGGGTGAAGGTATGCACAAGGCATATCAACAATGGGTCTTCTGAGGAAGGATGGAACAGAGTCTTGCCATATGAAGCGTACGATATTTAGCACTGTCTAAGAATTGCAATTGATAACGAAGAGCACGTACGCCACCCATCATACTTACTCTAGCCTTGAATTCTGCATTTGCAACTTGTTAGCTACATTGTCCTTGGCTACAGTTGCTTCATCACGTCTGCATACATTGTAAACAATTTAAGCAACTAATTAATCAAGTATGAAAGCATAGGGGGTTGACGAAGTTTGTGTATAAACTTAGGAGACACACATGAATGCAATATATTGAGGATATACGGCATTAGAGCTTGATACCATATATTGATTCAATACAAGGCACTCAAGATAATAATCATGTATGGTTTGATATGATAAGAAGAACAATTATAGATGGATTGATTATATTGTAAAACATGTACATGTGGTTTATTGAATGCTAGTCATTAAGGACATCATTTATTTTTGAAGGACTGACTCAAGACATACACATAAATCATACGTTTATCCATCATGTTCGTCCATATAAATCATACCAGCAATTAATAACCATCCATATGAATTATACATACTTAGATAGTTGTATGATTCCTTTATGACACATTAGGCGCTCAAATGATTAAGTTCAATCTCTCAAAGTGGGACCATAGCTAACGGTCTTTTACAGAGATCCACAATCCCTAATTGCTCATAGCTAGCAGTCTTTTAGAGAAAGAGATGGGTGGTGAGGTGGATAAAGGATGGATAGGGGTGAAGGTATGCACAAGGCATATCAACAATGGGTCTTCTGAGGAAGGATTGAACAGAGTCTTGCCATATGAAGCGTACGATATTTAGCACTGTCTAAGAATTGCAATTGATAACGAAGAGCACGTACGCCACCCATCATACTTACTCTAGCCTTGAATTCTGCATTTTGCAACTTGTTAGCTACATTGTCCTTGGCTACAGTTGCTTCATCACGTCTGCATACATTGTAAACAATTTAAGCAACTAATTAATCAAGTATGAAAGCATAGGGGGTTAACGAAGTTTGTGTATAAACTTAGGAGACACACATGAATGCAATATATTGAGGATATACGGCATTAGAGCTTGATACCATATATTGATTCAATACAAGGCACTCAAGATAATAATCATGTATGGTTTGATATGATAAGAAGAACAATTATAGATGGATTGATTATATTGTAAAACATGTACATGTGGTTTATTGAATGCTAGTCATTAAGGACATCATTTATTTTTGAAGGACTGACTCAAGACATACACATAAATCATACTTATACCCATAATGCTCGTCCATATAAATCATACCAGCAATTAATAACCATCCATATGAATTATACATACTTAGATAGTTGTATGATTCCTTTATGACACATTAGGCGCTCAAATGATTAAGTTCAATCTCTCAAAGTGGGACCATAGCTAACGGTCTTTTACAGAGATCCACAATCCCTAATTGCTCATAGCTAGCAGTCTTTTAGAGAAAGAGATGGGTGGTGAGGTGGATAAAGGATGGATAGGGTGAAGGTATGCACAAGGCATATCAACAATGGGTCTTCTGAGGAAGGATGGAACAGAGTCTTGCCATATGAAGCGTACGATATTTAGCACTGTCTAAGAATTGCAATTGATAACGAAGAGCACGTACGCCACCCATCATACTTACTCTAGCCTTGAATTCTGCATTTGCAACTTGTTAGCTACATTGTCCTTGGCTACAGTTGCTTCATCACGTCTGCATACATTGTAAACAATTTAAGCAACTAATTAATCAAGTATGAAAGCATAGGGGGTTAACGAAGTTTGTGTATAAACTTAGGAGACACATATGAATGCAATATATTGAGGATATACGGCATTAGAGCTTGATACCATATATTGATTCAATACAAGGCACTCAAGATAATAATCATGTATGGTTTGATATGATAAGAAGAACAATTATAGATGGATTGATTATATTGTAAAACATGTACATGTGGTTTATTGAATGCTAGTCATTAAGGACATCATTTATTTTTGAAGGACTGACTCAAGACATACACATAAATCATACTTATACCCATAATGCTCGTCCATATAAATCATACCAGCAATTAATAACCATCCATATGAATTATACATACTTAGATAGTTGTATGATTCCTTTATGACACATTAGGCGCTCAAATGATTAAGTTCAATCTCTCAAAGTGGGACCATAGCTAACGGTCTTTTACAGAGATCCACAATCCCTAATTGCTCATAGCTAGCAGTCTTTTAGAGAAAGAGATGGGTGGTGAACTGGATAAAGGATGGATAGGGGTGAAGGTATGCACAAGGCATATCAACAATGGGTCTTCTGAGGAAGGATGGAACAGAGTCTTGCCATATGAAGCGTACGATATTTAGCACTGTCTAAGAATTGCAATTGATAACGAAGAGCACGTACGCCACCCATCATACTTACTCTAGCCTTGAATTCTGCATTTGCAACTTGTTAGCTACATTGTCCTTGGCTACAGTTGCTTCATCACGTCTGCATACATTGTAAACAATTAAGCAACTAATTAATCAAGTATGAAAGCATAGGGGGTTAACGAAGTTTGTGTATAAACTTAGGAGACACACATGAATGCAATATATTGAGGATATACGGCATTAGAGCTTGATACCATATATTGATTCAATACAAGGCACTCAAGATAATAATCATGTATGGTTTGATATGATAAGAAGAACAATTATAGATGGATTGATTATATTGTAAAACATGTACATGTGGTTTATTGAATGCTAGTCATTAAGGACATCATTTATTTTTGAAGGACTGACTCAAGACATACACATAAATCATACTTATACCCATAATGCTCGTCCATATAAATCATACCAGCAATTAATAACCATCCATATGAATTATACATACTTAGATAGTTGTATGATTCCTTTATGACACATTAGGCGCTCAAATGATTAAGTTCAATCTCTCAAAGTGGGACCATAGCTAACGGTCTTTTACAGAGATCCACAATCCCTAATTGCTCATAGCTAGCAGTCTTTTAGAGAAAGAGATGGGTGGTGAGGTGGATAAAGGATGGATAGGGGTGAAGGTATGCGCAAGGCATATCAACAATGGGTCTTCTGAGGAAGGATGGAACAGAGTCTTGCCATATGAAGCGTACGATATTTAGCACTGTCTAAGAATTGCAATTGATAACGGAGAGCAAGTACGCCACCCATCATACTTACTCTAGCCTTGAATTCTGCATTTGCAACTTGTTAGCTACATTGTCATTGGCCACAGTTGCTTCATCACGTCTGCATACATTGTAAACAATTTAAGCAATTAATTAATCAAGTATGAAAGCATAGGGGGTCGACGAAGTTTGTGTATAAACTTAGGAGACACATATGAATGCAATATATTGAGGATATACGGCATTAGAGCTTGATACCATATATTGATTCAATACAAGGCACTCAAGATAATAATCATGTATGGTTTGATATGATAAGAAGAACAATTATAGATGGATTGATTATATTGTAAAACATGTTCATGTGGTTTATTGAATGCTAGTCATTAAGGACATCATTTATTTTTGAAGGACTGACTCAAGACATACACATAAATCATACGTTTATCCATGATGCTCGTCCATATAAATCATACCAGCAATTAATAACCATCCATATGAATTATACATACTTAGATAGTTGTATGATTCCTTTATGACACATAAGGCGCTCAAATGATTAAGTTCAATCTCTCAAAGTGGGACCATAGCTAACGGTCTTTTACAGAGATCCACAATCCCTAATTGCTCATAGCTAGCAGTCTTTTAGAGAAAGAGATGGGTGGTGAGGTGGATAAAGGATGGATAGGGGTGAAGGTATGCACAAGGCATATCAACAATGGGTCTTCTGAGGAAGGATGGAACAGAGTCTTGCCATATGAAGCGTACGATATTTAGCACTGTCTAAGAATTGCAATTGATAACGAAGAGCACGTACGCCACCCATCATACTTACTCTAGCCTTGAATTCTGCATTTGCAACTTGTTAGCTACATTGTCCTTGGCTACAGTTGCTTCATCACGTCTGCATACATTATAAACAATTTAAGCAACTAATTAATCAAGTATGAAAGCATAGGGGGTTAACGAAGTTTGTGTATAAACTTAGGAGACACATATGAATGCAATATATTGAGGATATACGGCATTAGAGCTTGATACCATATATTGATTCAATACAAGGCACTCAAGATAATAATCATGTATGGTTTGATATGATAAGAAGAACAATTATAGATGGATTGATTATATTGTAAAACATGTACATGTGGTTTATTGAATGCTAGTCATTAAGGACATCATTTATTTTTGAAGGACTGACTCAAGACATACACATAAATCATACGTATACCCATCATGCTCGTCCATATAAATCATACCAGCAATTAATAACCATATATATGAATTATACATACTTAGATAGTTGTATGATTCCTTTATGACACATAAGGCGCTCAAATGATTAGGTTCAATCTCTCAAAGTGGGACCATAGCTAACGGTCTTTTACAGAGATCCACACTCCCTAATTGCCCATAGCTAGCAATCTCCTAGAGAAAGAGATTGGTGGGGAGGTGGATAAAGGATGGATAGGGGTGAAGATATGCGCAAGGCATATCGACAATGGGCCTTGTGAGGAAGGATGGAACAGAGTCTTGCCATATGAAGCATACTATATTTAGCATTGCCTTAGAATTGCAATTGATAATGAAGAGCACATACGCCACCCCTCATACTTACCATTGACTTGAATTCTGCATTTGCAACTTGTTAGCTACATTGTCCTTGGCTACAGTTGCTTCGTCACGCCTGCAAATATTGTACAATTTAAGCAACTAATTAATCAAGCAAGAAAAAAGTGTGTGTAATAACTTAGGAGACACATATGAATGCAATACATTGAGGATATACGAAATGAGAGCTTGATACCATATACTGATTCAATACACAGCACTCAAGAAAGTTATCATGTATGGTTTGATATGATAAGAAGAACAATGATAGATGGATGGATTTATATTGTAAAGCATGTACATGTGGTTTATTGAATGCTAGTTATTAAGGACATCATTCATTTTATCCAAAACGACTCAATCATACACACAACCACTAAGAACCCAAACCAATAAGTAATAGTGATTTATATAAATCACAACTATACGGATAAATCATACCCATCGTGTCCGTCCATATAAATCATAACAGCAAGTAATATCATTTGTATCTAAATAGTTAACGTATAAATCATATGTATCCAAATAGTTGTCCGATTCCTATTTGACACATTATATTGTAGGCACTCAAACGACCAAGTTCAATCTTTCAAAGTGTAACCATAGCTAACAGTCTCGTGGGCAGATCCCAACTCCCTAATCGACCGTAGCTAGCAGTGTCTTAGAGAGAGATGGGGGGGAGGTGGATAAAGGGATGGGTAGAGGTGAGAATATTTTTCAAAGCATATCAACAATGGTCTTTCTGAGGGACGATGGATTGGAGTCTTGCCACATGAAACATACTATTTAGCATTGTCCAAGCACCTATATACTTACTCTAGTCTAGATCTCTTCTTCTGAAACTTGTTAGCTACAGTGTCCTCAGCTAAAGTTGGTTTGCCACGCCTGCATATATTGTACACAATTAAGCAACTCATCAATGAAGCATGGCACCATATACAGGGGGTAAACGAAGAGTTTGTACAACCAAAGGAGACACATATGAATGCTACATATTGAGGATATTTTGCATTATAGCAGGATGCCATATAAATTGATTAAATACAATGCACACACAATGTATGTAAATTTTGATTGAGGGATTAGCCTGTCAAAAATGTCCGTGTGTGTGTGTGTGAGTGTGTGTGTGTGTCCGTCACAATCTACTTTTTCAAATTTCACTTAAAATCACAAAAAAACGAAACATTGTACAACATATAACAATTATAAGACTTATTGATACCGGACATATTCTCACAAGACCACATATAAGCATTGCAATTCAAGAAAAGGAGCTAAGGTTTGTGCTTTTGGGGCCAAAAGCTACGATTATTGGATAACATTTGTTATCATCTCAAATTCGTACCATCCAATCATGTGCGCATACATAGGTTTGGGAATGGAATTGTCGTCAAAAAATCGAGGAGGAACATGCAAGCATCACAATGGACGAAACATTCCCCTACGGCACTAGAGCTATTATAAGCACGGACTTCACCCACAACTCAGCCGCAGGGCCGTGCGTGGGGTGGGCCTACGGGGGCCTACGGAAAGCCACGCCAACTATGGTACTTCTAATTCACGTAATGCTCATGTTTCCAGCCTTGCGAGCTTGCACAATGAAAAATTCCATGTGAAACGATTACATGCCCATCTCACGCACTGGTGGAGCTTGGAATGAAGCACATTTCAGCTTCGTGATGCGACCTAACGACCTCACAACGTTCGACGATCTGCGGTACTGGGACAACGTGGCAACATGGCCGCCACCCCAATCGGGTACACGTGGGCCACGCCGTCGCGCACGTCCATACCTTGCAATTGAGCACGTTCGAGCCTCATGCTGCGACCTAACGACCTCCAGAACACGTCATCGACCATCGACCATTGGAGCGATGTTCTAGAATCTGGCGCCCCCCGCCCCCATCCCTCCCCCCCCCCCCCCCCCCCCCCCCCCCACACACACACACACACCCCTTCGCTCCAAAGGAGTTAATTAACGCATTCAATCCCTTCCGAATACTTAACCGAGAGTCATTGTTGACGAGATTCGCGATTTGGCTGGGTTTGGATATTTTCGTTGGCCATGACTAGATACGGACAGCCTCGACAGCCTGGCGAGTCTTTACTACCTGTGACGAAGCTGCTAGCGTATCCAGTCCAAGCTCCCGCCCGCCTGCATGGCACTACCACGTGGGGCACGACTATCGTCCGCCTAGCGCCACCTCATCACCATTCCCAGCCGGCATTTTTAGTCCTAGCGCCACCTCATCACCATTCCCAGCCGGCCCAGCCGGCCCAGCCCACCAGAACTTTACACTCTTCCCCATAACCGTCTCCTTACCTTCACCCCCAACCAAGACAACTTCTTCAAGCTTCATCGGCGAGCACATCGGAACGCATCATCTCCAAGCATCATCGGCAAGCTTCATTGGTAAGCATCATCGTAGGATCGCGAATCAGGTCGGCTTTTGATTCTCTCCACGGATTTGGTAGCCGAATGTTGCTATCGCGAAGCCTTCCTCGGATAGCTATCCTAGTCTTTCGCGATTGTTATGTTGCTAGCGCGAAGCCTTCCTGGGATCGTTAACCTATCCTACTCTGTCGTGATGGCTAGGTCCCACTCGAATTCGAATCGGCCGCCTTCCTATAAGTTGCAACAAGCACCCAATACAAGATAAATGAAGTACATGATGGGCTCCACCAGCACCTTCCAGCATCACAATGTTCCGGAACCATCACCATCATCTCCAACTTACACCACTATCACCAACATTAACATCACAACCAACACATAGTTGCATTATATAACAATCACTGCATGTGCCTTTAAGACAGCTATAATGGAATAAAACTAACATTTAAGATTCGTATTTGTGTATCATAGCTCACCACAATCTTCTGAACGCTGTACATAGAGCTCTTATATGTTTTGCAGGGATTAAAAATGACGTTCACTGTGTCGCATGGATGGATTAGCCCAAGCGTTCATGTACCAAGATTACTTCCCTTTACAAAGGTGTGTCATGATATGTCTCTTTCATATGTTTGTCTCTTACATATGTATTTCTTTATTTTTATATAAACTTGCCCTTTATTTCTCCATCTTTTAGTTATGATAAATTGCGAAACATTTTCCTTTCGTTGTTGATCCTTTCTCAAATCATCACACTTATATCGTGTACTGTATATCAATAAATGAAGTGCAATGAATGAAGTACAATGAACATACTACAATGAACGAAGTACATTGAACTAAGTTCAATGTTTGGGATGGAAAACTTCGTATCATATTGTAATCAACATGTTCGCCTAATAATCTTCATTGAAATCATATTATGATGCCAAACTCTAAGTGCTATGCTTTCTGTGATGGGTATTATACATTGCACTTTTTTCACATATTGTAGGTATGTTGTATGGGTTGTTGCATTTACAAACACCTAGTTTCCACATGAATATTACAAGGCACATTTTTTCCACCAATCAGGTTGTTGTAAACATGTTAGCCTATGCATGTAACCACTATGAACAATTTAGATGCCAAGGAAAAATAATGATGTCAAATGTTAACATGATGGGTATTGGTTGGTTGCTCGCTATATAAGTAAAAGTACACATGTTTAACGATGATGGGGTATTCTCGTTTTTTTTATATATTTTTTTCCTTGATATGGCATCTAAGCACTCACCTCACACCGCTTCACATTTATACACTTGCCTAACTATTCTCAATTGCATCCCAATTGTTCTCATCCTAATCTCCATTTTCACCTTCACAATCAATTTTGCAGCACTCTAATGATCAGTTTTGACTTCATGAGCTATGTGGTCACCCCATCGACATTTAAGGTATCATGCATATTGATCCGCCGACGTTCAAGTACAAGCCTGGGGATTGTGGGTATAGACGCACTCATGTATGGCCTTGCTTTGTTGCATTATCCATCGACCACATGGACAACACGCAGTTGCGTGAAGCAGTGAGCAGTTGTTATGGAATGGATTTCCAAAATGGGAGATGAGGCTGCCGTCATTGCAATGTCATTTTCGGAGTAATCAAAATCAGAGTACATTGACACAATTATAACAAAGTGCATGGGATGTTCACAGTTCTGGTGATTGTGAGTGGATGGATTATGTAACTCTTCATGTGGGCTGCTAAAGTAACTACAAGTTAATGTCGATGTGTACATGACAAAGGCCGATGGGATTGTACGCTAGTTGATGAGTACTCATTCAATCCTGATTCTGAACGTTAGGTTGAAGGTGTACTATGCCAATAAGGTCCATTATGTTCCCACTTGTGCCAGAAGTGTCACAAGCAAAGGCAACCACAAAAATCTTCTACACAGCCCCTTGCACATTCACATGCACAAAGACTAACATTGGCGCTGGGAATGGCACAAGCACAAACGCATGCAATTGAACAGGCACAAGCACAACTTCAAGTGCTACGCGAATGGAGCACAAACAAACCACAATACACTGCCATATGCACAATTTGATGCACTCCCTACCCCAACTTCAACTTCACCCTCAACCCTCTATCATCCAAGCCTCCGTGCCACAAGGTTCCCTGCCTACCGTCATGTTTCTCAGATATAGAAGTAGAATGTTGCATTGAGAACAACATGGTTTCCCCTACACATTGGATCTAGCAACGTACTCAAGCAATCCACCTGAAAGAGTTGTTGATAGTGAGTGGAACATTGTGCAGAACGTGAAGAGGCGGAAAAAAGCTTGTCACCCAACATTCTGTGGGCAACATGATGCCACCAACTATGTTATGCACTACTAACCAATTTGCCTGTCATTGCACCTGAAGGGGAGGACATAGACACCCAAATACTTCAGCATGCCGACTCTCGGAAACCCTACTTCGACCCAAAATAACCCACCGTCAACTCTCAAACCCATAAGTGCCCCACCACACACCAAATGTGGACACATCGCCAACACTAACGTTCGAAAAAGTGGCCGTATTCGTGAGGTTGTTGGCAAGCCAGATTACAACGAGATTGACAGTGCTGATGATATGGTGGTGGTCATTAGCAGCACCGTTCGTGAGAAAGGCAAGATTGAGGCAGCAACAATGTCGAGCAAAGTAAGTTTTATCTTATCTAGTGTGGGATGCATGACCCATCCATCCATCCCATCTATCCAACCATCCACCCATTCCCACCATCTAACCATCCACTTAAGCTAGCTCTTCCAGTGTTGGCAGAGGTGATGCCAAGTCAAAATCGAATCCATCATACAATTTGTATGTTTCAGAAGACATGTCCCGCAAGACATTCATTTCTTCATTATATTCTGCATCTGGTCTCAAAGCTGATTTAAATCTACGAATAACTTCAGCTCTTTCTACTGAATTTGTATACAGTGGTGCTAGCAACCACAAATCACTTAATAAACTAGGCCTTGTATCGGAACAAGTAGGTTAGCTTTATTCAATACCCCGGTTGAGGGAGGTTTCAAATGCAAGAACCATTTGTCTTGTCCAAAGGATACTCCTTGTGCAAAATGACTGGAGAATGTTGTAGCTCCCTCAAGTGGCATTCTTCCCGCAGTACAGTTATTTTACTGCTGTCTTAATTGCCTTCCTGGGTAACTTAAGCGTGCAAT
This sequence comes from Microglena sp. YARC, assembly GCA_022414725.1. NCBI lineage: Eukaryota > Viridiplantae > Chlorophyta > Chlorophyceae > Chlamydomonadales > Chlamydomonadaceae > Microglena > Microglena sp. YARC. The sequence goes on along the minus strand of JAJSRW010001834.1, from coordinate 20,695 downwards.
GGTAATCCTATTATCTGGTTTGCCATTTGTTAGTAAGAAAAGCAATTTAAAGCTCACTTTTTTTAGTGTGATTGGAAATACAGTTTTGCAGGACATTCTCTGCAAATACACCCATGCCTTGGTGCAAGTTTCCAACTTCAAATCCATCAGGTTGCACAAAAATACACTTGGGAAGGTATTCTATTTTCAATTGCCAAACCTCGCCTTCTCCAGAATCCTGCTTCTTTTCCCGCTCATCCAATACGATGTGTCGACCGATGCAAAGTGGTGTTATTGATCTTCCTACTTCTGGGTTGTCGTTGTCCTATGAACTTATACATGATCCCAGGGAAAAAAGTATTGAGTACTTTCCATGCCCCCTGTTTCTTTTAGTGGTCTCTTGCTTATCAAATTCGTTATGTACATGGACAATTTTGCATTGCCATGCAGCAACATTACTATTATGTGCTGAATTTTTGGCCTGTGCTTTTGCTTTTGCTTATGGACCCTTTGTCTGTGTCTTTTACGTTCCAAAACAAGTAGTCTTCTTTGCTTTGCATTTGATTGCATGAATTTTGTACATTATATGGTTTAGTGGAGCTTTTATTTTGGGTTGGCGAAAGACAACGATTTTGGGGGCTTTGTTCCAAAAGAGCTTTCATTTCTTCAGATGTATGTGGGTAATCGTGCATTCAATGTGTCAACTATGCTCCCTAGTTCTCATCAGTCAATTCTGTTTCTTGCATTAGAAGTTGAACCATGTCATACAATTCTTTACCGGATGGTGTATCAGAACTGAATCGATGTTGCACTTTCAACATGAAACACTGAGTAAACTGTTTCCAAATTGCTCTCCCTTGTTTTTCCTGATCTATTTTTCCTTGATTGAATGTGTCACTTGGTTTTCTAATCTTTTCAACTGCTTTGTGGAACAAAGGGGTTGCCAGAACTGGTTGATGCTGAGCGAAGTTCACCTGCCAAGACAATGTGAACCTCAAATATTGCATCATTTCTTTTATCACCACAGGATCGAAAGTCTCTCTTGGAGCTTGCGGGCGCCATCATCCATTTGCTGCAAATTCAAAGGTTTAATGAGTTATGTTAGATTATATTAAGGCCATGTAGTGTGTTTGCTGTTGTTGGGCAATGCAACAATATGTTAGATTGTGGTTGAATGGAAGCTACGGTGGGGTTAATTCACTAGCATTTGGGTTGAGAGGCTACATTAACTTGTGATAATGTGTCTGCCTAGGATGTGTTGAGCTGGAATGAGTTTTAATTTGGTGTCATGTTGCAGAATATTGGATGAATGACTAGGACGAAGGTACATAAGTCAGTAATGCCCACAATCACTTTTTGATGTGGCCTATGGACAAACGTGTTTCTAGTGTGGTGTATACAATATAATGTATGCTCAAGCTTGGAGCACTGACCCCAAGATTGCTTGGACTGCCAGAATGCAATTCATCAGAAATGACACCCACAAATGTACTGACGCCTCCTACTACAACACCACACCATCCGTAAGAACAGCTCCCCTGACGACCTGGTGCATGCTGCCACTACCCCAGACCTTCTTGCTCCCCCAACCCCAGCCAAGCTCCCTCCACCTCCTATGTGGCAACCAACACAGGCCTGACCCACCTCCTGGGCTTCAGAGCCAAAAGAGGAAGGCTAACAAAACCTCAGAGAACCCCCCATCACAGATATTGGAGGGTCAGAAAGCCCCATGCACCATTCTCTGCCACCATCTCCCTTGTTACATATCTGCTGGCCTCCCGTGCATTCCCACACCTACTCCTCTGCCACCCTCCATTGTGGTCACTTGGTCCCCTTGTCCATCTCACAGAGGAACAAATCACCCTGCTGTTTGGTCCCACCAGATTTCAGGAACTCCTCCATGCCATAAACACTGAAACTATCCCAAAGCCCCCCCCCCCCTCCATTCCACCCAGGCAAGACCTCCAGCCTCACTAACCTCCAACAACAAAGGACAGTGGGGGAGGGAGAGAGTTTGATGCCAAATGGTACAGCGAACTCAGGCAAAAACTCATCATTAACACGGCATACCACCACCAGACTGGGATATCCACCTTCCGGCAAATACCTCATACAGGCTGGTACCCCCCTGAATGACAGGTACCACCACCTCCCCCCCCAACTCAACAACGGAGACACCACCTACATATACTCAACCAACAGGCCAATGTGTCGGTCATATACCCCTCTCCCAACTCCACCTCCTCCACCACAGATACCATACACCAAGGCACACTCTCCCCACCTCTGGACCCTCCACAGCACAGGAACCTTCGCTGGAGACGTAGCCACCCCTCCTATCGCAGCACAAAGACACTACCATCTTCCAATGTCTCACCCTGCCATACACAAAGCTATGTCCACCCTGGGATGACAACGGACCTTGACACATCACCCTCCTAATGAGTCCCCACCTCCCATGGGCAACACCCCACCCCCATTGGCCGAACTGTTTGGCTTAGGACCCCACTGCTACACCAACCTTGGTACGGGGAAACACACACCTCACCAGCCAGAAACCTGAAGAGGCCCACAAGGCTGTTCGATGGGCACTAGGCAGTGCAATAACATATGCCACACCTAGATATTCCCCGTGCGTGCACATCCTCTTGTCCAACAAAACCCACATATGCCCATAACGCCTCCTAAAATCACCCATGGGCTATGGAACTAGCCACTCTGCTCCTCCCAAGGCAAACCTCTCACCCCCTCCCTAATCTGGACGGGGGGCAAACTCACCCCTGCCAAGAGACACAGAGGAACCTAACAAACTCATTGCCATCTCAAACCCAGCTGGCCATGCCAACTACCTCCACAACCCACGCCCACGCACATGGGCCCAAACCATGATGGATATGGGGGGCCACTTCATCCACGACCAGGTCCCCCCCCTCCCAACTGGGCATTCCTACCACCACACCTACCCATGGCACTTAGCTCACTCCTTAAGACCTGGGCACAACAACCCACCCCCATGCAGATAGACCCACACCCATAACACCCCCCGTGCTCCCGTGCACACATGCTATCCTACAAGCACCAGGCCTCGCTCTATACACAGATGGAAGTGACGAGGCAGACACGCTCGCAAAAAAGCGACGACAGGATACAATGTAATTTGGACCTGTTAAAACAGGGAAGATGCGCACCTCACATGCATTGGCCGTCTGTCAGCCCCCCAAATCTATTAAATGGGCCAGCCCCCCCGGCAACCGGCCCCAACAATCTCACCAAGGGTATCAAGGCTAACCTCCCCACCCCCCTGCACACTGGGCATGCCAACACCACGGGCGTATACTCCTCCATGTGGGAGCAAGCCAACCCCTTCCTCCCCTCAAGGCTAGTAATCGTTTCTGGCAATCCACCGACATCAAATGGTGGCAAAAAATACAGATCCACAAGGCTAGGTGGCGACGCTTATGGACTAGGAAACTGGCGTACAGATACAAACGCCCCTATGGTACCAGCACTAGCCCCCCCTCTGATGATAACTGCTTTCTTTGTCGCAAAGCATAGGACGGAGCTGGCCATATTCTTGCTGGGTGCAGCCACCCTGTCATCAAAGGAATATATATCAACAGACATAATAAGGCGGTCCAACTTATCCAAAAGGCAGTAGCCAAAGGAGTTGTGGGGGCTCTCCACATGTACATGGATGCAGGCACTTGTGAAGCGACATCCGGCATTCCCACGAGACCCCCACCACCCTCAAACCCCCTGATCTTCCCCAAGCCCACATGGAATAAATACAGGCTGATCTCTCCTCATTGGACGACGAATCCAAACCAAGAAAAGCCTACCTAGTTGAAACTGGGCTACTGCTCAGACACTAACCACCACATCAAATTCCAGGAAAAGAGCGTTCAGCATAAGGAGCTCCAACGTATCCTTCAACAACAAGGATTCCTTTGTCCACTACCTAGTCTTCACCATTAGGTTACCACTGATACCATACCAATCACAACTATTACCAATCTCTCCACCTTAGGGATCAGTCGCTAACACGTAGACAAACTCATCTATAAGCTGCACAGAGAATCTATCGCCTCTTGTACAGCATTCTTGCCACACACGTCGCATGAAGGAGTCCCTCCCGCCTGGAGGGTGACACTTACTATGTCTGCCATGGTGACTTTCCCAGCTGCGGCATACGGGAGGGTCCCCTTAACACCACGCCCCTCGCAGGCGTTATCTTTAATTTTTTTTTATACAATATAATGGTATAGTATAGATAATTGGCATAAAAACGCATGTAGGCAATAATAAAGATTTCTATCACTCACACTGTTGCAGCAGAAACCTAAAATGTTGCACATCTTTACCATGAAATGAATCTTGCTGCAGAAGCTGATCCTCATCTACAAGTAAGTTAGAATCGCTATTGAAACTTGCTTGAGATTTCTTTGAACCCCCATTTCCACTTCTTCTGTTGTACTTCGTCGTAAGTGCCAAAGAGTTGAGTAGTACTCATTCCAGGGTTGGCACTAGAGGCCAACAAGTGTAGCTGCTTTCCACGTGTAAGCTGACACTGCAATAAGCTTGTCATCTTATGTTGGAAGGCATACCAAAGGAAAGCCTTCAATATTTCACTCTTGCCGGTACCTATACAAGAGAGGTGTGCATGAATGATAGTGTGTATTAGTTGAACATAGAATAGGCGTATCAATTGCACATGAACTACCTCCAAAGAGCACATTGTACTAGTGATATAATGGACACGTATATATTGTCACTTTGAGTTCTTCATATGAATCGACACTTGGTCATATGATAGGTCAAGCGGGATGTCTCACCAAGTCATGCACATCTAAGTCAGTACTTTTTAATATCAATTTCTCACTTTGGTTTGGAACTTTTACATATGTTGGATGAATGTGCATTCAATGGTATGTACATTGAATATAAAAGTGTGCTTTAGCATTGTGTGAACTAGTATCATGTGCTTTAGTATCATTGGTCTAAACATTTACTATGATTATTTGTTTTAATATTGTATCACTTGTTACCTTAATTGTCTGTCTATAATTGAGCTTAGTATTGAGGGTACTGTTTTGGTGCCATGAATGGGTTGTGGCTTGTAGTGACTCGAATCTAGTGGCTTACCAAGGCTGGGTGGATGGTTAGGAGGTTGCATAAATGGGAGGTTGGATGTATGTATGTATTGCTGTATGGTTGGATGGATGTATGGAACGATAGATGGATGGAAGGTTGGATGGTTAGATATATGATGCGATTAAAGATAAGCATGGAAGGAATCATGACATACCATTTCACTAGGATTCAAGTGTGGATGAAATTGGACCGATTCATGCATGGATGTCGATACTTGATGGATGGATTTGTATTGCAATTTGCATATAAGTTGGCTTTAGCTATATGCACAATCAATACATCATGAATGATGGTTTCTTATCTTCACACTCCCTAACTAATTAATAGATGTGAATCACCTGCTTGGCCATCAATCATAGATATATACAGACGCCAAACATGCCACCAGCACACTGCTAGGAAGGACACGCACAAAATGTCTCAATTACATGCCAAGGGACACCGGCCGACGCACCTTGTTCATCCTTGGAGCAGCAGGCCAGGGAAAGGCATGCGTGTGTACGTGTGTACATATACATGGGCATACATGCACAAGCACTCATACAGAAACACAACTAATGACAAATCACACAAGCACGTACACACACAAGCAAGTAAGCACAAATACGCACTAGCTAGTGGGCAAGCAACATGATCATGGCTATATGTAAGTATGACTATGTACGTCACATCCTTCACGTGCATACACAATGTATGCATTGTGACCCCCCAGACCCGCCAATGATCCTAAAGACCTGAGGCGCCCCAAGGATAACCGGCAGGCCACACGTACACACATGCCGGTTAAGGACATGACAAGTAATCATACATATAAACAGACGCCAAACATGCCACCAGCACACTGCTAGGAAGGACACACACAAAATGTCTCAATTACATGCCAAGGGACACCGGCTGACGCACCTTGTTCATCCTTGGAGCAGCAGGCCAGGGAAAGGCATGCGTGTGTACGAGTGTACATATACATGGGCATACATGCACAAGCACTCATACAGAAACACAACTAATGACAAATCACACAAGCACATACACACACAAGTAAGTAAGTATCAGCCTATTCAATAGTTCTGGTCGGGACGTAGCCCAACACGCACTATACTTGTAATGACTTTATCAGTCGAAACTGCGTGAAACGGATCAGAGGTAGGCTACCTCACCTCACCTCACCACACCACACCACACCACACCACACCACACCACACTTCACCACACCACACCACACCACACCACACCACGCCTCACCTCACCTCACCCACACCACACCTCACCACACCACACCACACCACACCACACCACACCACACCACACACACAACCACACCACCACACCACACCACACCACACCACACCACACCACACCTCATCACACCACACACCACACCACACCACACTACACTACACTACACCGCACCACACCACACCACACCACACCACACCACACCACACCACACCACACATGAACATCGAAAATCAGGTCTTGGTGAGAAGAATACTTGCCTAGGATGATGATGACAAAGAGGGTGTGGTCGTAATTTCCCACCCAACACGTATGTTTCCGTTGACTCCTTCTATCCCCATTCAACCTACTCAACCCCCTTAAAACCTAGCCGTCAATAAACAAGCAACATCACATAGGCATCTCCTCTACCACCAACAACACTAACATAGTCAACATATTACATTATTGATACCACCAACATCAAAACTACCGCCAACAAACCCGCATCAAAACCACTTGGGATTATGTTATGTATGACTAACCTTATTACTATCTGTCCACGATGTTGTTGGCAATTCTTCAATGTGCATGTCCAAGACCTACAAGGGAGCACAGAAATAGTATGCGTATAAGGATATTTGTATTATATTTGAATGATTTGAAGAATGCATCGTCCTCTTGGGTGAAGGGATCTACCATACGGCATAGGATAATGTCTAAAAATATATGCAGTCGCTTATGTTGTCGAAAAACAAACTTGTTCAAGGTGGCATATTAAAGAAATCGATGGTAATGGTTGTGGTGATCATAGTCAACCACCTAATACTTCTCGAATTGTTTACTTGTTGTATCATCGCCAAGTGGGTGCAATAATTGAACATCCTAAACTCCCAAATGTATTTAGCTTAACATCCCACTAGGTAACACGAGCATCATGGAATTCAAACATAGCATGAACAATAATGCTAGGCAAGTAAAGCATGCATTCCATTCCCACAATGCATAAATGATGAAAGCTGAACTTTGATGATGGTGATAGTGATGATGATGATGATCATCATCATCATCATCATCATGATGATGGTGTTAGTTGTGATGTTATTGTTGTTGATAGTGGTGTAAGTTGGAGATGATGGTGATGGTTCCGGAACATTGTGATGCTGGAAGGTGCTCGTGGAGCCCATCATGTACTTACATTATCTTGTATTGGGTGCTTGGTTGCAACTTATAGGAAGGCGGGCCAATTCGAATTCGAGTAGGACCCTAGCCATTCACGACAGAGTAGGATAGGTTAACGATCCCAGGAAGGCTTCGCGCTAGCAACATACCAATCGCGAAAGACTAGGAAGGCTTCGCGATAGCAAGATTCGGCTTCCAAATCCGTGGAGAGAATCAAAAGCCGACCTGATTCGCGATCCTTCGATGATGCTTACCAATGTAGCTTGCCGATGATGCTTGGAGATGATGCGTTCCGATGTGCTCGCCGATGAAGCTTGATGAAGATGTCTTGGTTGGGTGTGCCGGTAAGGTCAAGGGGAAAGAGTGTACTGTACTGCTGGGCTGGGCCGGCTGGGCCGACTGGAATGGTGATGAGGTGGCGCTAAGCGGACGATAGTCGTGCCCACCGCACGTGGTAGTGCCATGCAGGCAGGCGTTGTGAGGCTGCAAACCAGGGGCCCCTGCTGCAAACAGGCAACGCCAATGGTCGATGGACGATGACGTGTTCCAAGCAAGCGAGCCAAAAGCAACCTCCCTCCCGACCAGGTTCCGAAAATCGCTACATCCTTGTTGCCAAGAAGGCAAAAGCTTGAATGCTTCAAATGAACAGTTTGGAAGCGCAGAAACGATACTGGTCGCCGTTGGAAGGATATCCCATGTGCGCCAGTGAGATCTGGTTAGAGTCAACCCCTTTGACATGTGACAAATTATGATTGCATTAGTCATGGACAGCGAACACGCACATCCAGGCAGAGCGCGAATCTTGCCAACGACAACCCTCGTTTAAGAGTTTTGAAGGGATTGAATGCGTTAATTAACCCTTTGGAGCGAAGGTGGGTGGGGGGGGGTGGGGGGCGGGTGGGGGCGGGAGCTTGGTACTGGATTCGCTTTGCAGCTTCGTCACAGGTAGTAAAGATTCGCCAGAACATATTCTGTCGAGGCCTGTCCGTATCTAGTAATGGCCAACGAAAATATCCAGATCCAGCCAAATCGCGAATCTCGTCAACAATGACTCTCGGTTAAGTATGCGGAAGGGATTGAATGCGTGAATTAAATCGTTTGGAGCGAAGAAGGGTGTGGGGGGGTGAGGGGGGCGGGGGGCGCCACATTCTAGAACATCGCTCCAATGGTCGATGGTCGATGACGTGTTCTGGAGGTCGTTAGGTCATGAGCAGCATGAGGCTCGAACGTGCTCACTTGCAAGGTATGGACGTGCACGACGGCGTGGCCCACGTGTACCCGATCGGGGTGGCCGCCATGTTGCCACGCTGTCCCAGTACCGCAGATCGTCGAACGTTGTGAGGTCGTTAGGTGATGATCATCATCATCATCATCATCATGATGATGGTGTTAGTTGTGATGTTATTGTTGGTGATAGTGGTGTCAGTTGGAGATGATGGTGATGGTTCCGGAACATTGTGATGCTGGAAGGTGCTCGTGGAGCCCATCATGTACTTCCATTATCTTGTATTGGGTGCTTGTTGCAACTTATAGGAAGGCGGCCAATTCGAATTCGAGTAGGACCTAGCCATTCACGACAGAGTAGGATAGGTTAACGATCCAGGAAGGCTTCGCGCTAGCAACATAACAATCGCGAAAGACTAGGAAGGCTTCGCGATAGCAAGATTCGGCTTCCAAATCCGTGGAGAGAATCAAAAGCCGACCTGATTCGCGATCGCTTCGATGATGCTTACCAATGTAGCTTGCCGATGATGCTTGGAGATGATGCGTTCCGATGTGCTCGCCGATGGAAGCTTGATGAAGATGGTCTTGGTTGGGTGTGCCGGTAAGGTCAAGGGGAAGAGTGTACTGTACTGCCTGGGCTGGGCCGGCTGGGCCGACTGGAATGGTGATGAGGTGGCGCTAAGCGGACGATAGTCGTGCCCCACGTGGTAGTGCCATGCAGGCAGGCGTTTGTGAGGCTGCAAAACAGGGCCCCTTGCTGGGCAAACACGGCAACGCCAAATGGTCGATGGACGATGACGTGTTCCAAGCAAGGCGAGCCAAAAGCAACCTCCCTCCCGACCAGGTTCCGAAATCGCTACATCCTTGTTGCCCAAGAAGGCAAAAGCTTGAATGCTTCAAATGAACAGTTTGGAAGCGCAGAAACGATACTGGTCGCGCGTTGGAAGGATATCCATGTGCGCCAGTGAGATCTGGTTAGAGTCAAACCCTTTGACATGTGACAAATTATGATTGCATTAGTCATGGACAGCGAACACGCACATCCAGGCAGAGCGCGAATCTTGCCAACGACAACCCTCGTTTAAGAGTTTTGAAGGGATTGAATGCGTTAATTAACCCCTTTGGAGCGAAGGTGGGTGGGGGGGGGGGGTGGGGGGGCGGGTGGGGCGGGAGCTTGGTACTGGATTCGCTTGCAGCTTCGTCACAGGTAGTAAAGATTCGCCAGAACATATTCTGTCGAGGGCTGTCCGTATCTAGTAATGGCCAACGAAAATATCCAGATCCAGCCAAATCGCGAATCTCGTCAACAATGACTCTCGTTAAGTATGCGGAAGGGATTGAATGCGTGAATTAAATCGTTTGGAGCGAAGGGGTGTGGGGGGGGTGAGGGGGCGGGGGGCGCCACATTCTAGAACATCGCTCCAATGGTCGATGGTCGATGACGTGTTCTGGAGGTCGTTAGGTCATGAGCAGCATGAGGCTCGAACGTGCTCACTTGCAAGGTATGGACGTGCACGACGGCGTGGCCCACGTGTACCCGATCGGGGTGGCCGCCATGTTGCCACGCTGTCCCAGTACCGCAGATCGTCGAACGTTGTGAGGTCGTTAGGTGATGATCATCATCATCATCATCATCATGATGATGGTGTTAGTTGTGATGTTATTGTTGGTGATAGTGGTGTCAGTTGGAGATGATGGTGATGGTTCCGGAACATTGTGATGCTGGAAGGTGCTCGTGGAGCCCATCATGTACTTACATTATCTTGTATTGGGTGCTTGTTGCAACTTATAGGAAGGCGGCCAATTCGAATTCGAGTAGGACCTAGCCATCACGACAGAGTAGGATAGGTTAACGATCCCAGGAAGGCTTCGCGCTAGCAACATAACAATCGCGAAAGACTAGGAAGGCTTCGCGATAGCAAGATTCGGCTTCCAAATCCGTGGAGAGAATCAAAAGCCGACCTGATTCGCGATCCTTCGATGATGCTTACCAATGTAGCTTGCCGATGATGCTTGGAGATGATGCGTTCCGATGTGCTCGCCGATGAAGCTTGATGAAGATGTCTTGGTTGGGTGTGCCGGTAAAGGTCAAGGGGAAGAGTGTACTGTACTGCTGGGCTGGGCCGGCTGGGCCGACTGGAATGGTGATGAGGTGGCGCTAAGCGGACGATAGTCGTGCCCCACGTGGTAGTGCCATGCAGGCAGGCGTTGTGAGGCTGCAAAACCAGGGGCCCTGCTGCAAACAGGCAACGCCAATGGTCGATGGACGATGACGTGTTCCAAGCAAGCGAGCCAAAAGCAACCTCCCTCCGACCAGGTTCCGAAATCGCTACATCCTTGTTGCCAAGAAGGCAAAGCTTGAATGCTTCAAATGAACAGTTTGGAAGCGCAGAAACGATACTGGTCGCCGTTGGAAGGATATCCCATGTGCGCCAGTGAGATCTGGTTAGAGTCAACCCTTTGACATGTGACAAATTATGATTGCATTAGTCATGGACAGCGAACACGCACATCCAGGCAGAGGCGAATCTTGCCAAACGACAACCCTGTTTAAGAGTTTTTGAAGGGATTGAATGCGTTAATTAACCCTTTGGAGCGAAGGTGGGTGGGGGGGGTGGGGGGCGGTGGGGGCGGGAGCTTGGTACTGGATTCGCTTGCAGCTTCGTCACAGGTAGTAAAGATTCGCCAGAACATATTCTGTCGAGGCTGTCCGTATCTAGTAATGGCCAACGAAAATATCCAGATCACAAGGGCCTCAAAATCGCGAATCTCGTCAACAATGACTCTCGGTTAAGTATGCGGAAGGGATTGAATGCGTGAATTAAATCGTTTGGAGCGAAGGGGTGTGGGGGGGGTGAGGGGGGCGGGGGGCGCCACATTCTAGAACATCGCTCCAATGGTCGATGGTCGATGACGTGTTCTGGAGGTCGTTAGGTCATGAGCAGCATGAGGCTCGAACGTGCTCACTTGCAAGGTATATGGACGTGCACGACGGCGTGGCCACGTGTACCCGATCGGGGTGGCCGCCATGTTGCCACGCTGTCCCAGTACCGCAGATCGTCGAACGTTGTGAGGTCGTTAGGTGATGATCATCATCATCATCATCATCATGATGATGGTGTTAGTTGTGATGTTATTGTTGGTGATAGTGGTGTCAGTTGGAGATGATGGTGATGGTTCCGGAACATTGTGATGCTGGAAGGTGCTCGTGGAGCCCATCATGTACTTCCATTATCTTGTATTGGGTGCTTGTTGCAACTTATAGGAAGGCGGCCAATTCGAATTCGAAGTAGTACCTAGCCATCACGACAGAGTAGGATAGGTTAACGATCCCAGGAAGGCTTCGCGCTAGCAACATAACAATCGCGAAAGACTAGGAAGGCTTCGCGATAGCAAGATTCGGCTTCCAAATCCGTGGAGAGAATCAAAAGCCGACCTGATTCGCGATCCTTCGATGATGCTTACCAATGTAGCTTGCCGATGATGCTTGGAGATGATGCGTTCCGATGTGCTCGCCGATGAAGCTTGATGAAGATGTCTTGTTGGGTGTGCCGGTAAGGTCAAGGGGAAGAGTGTACTGTACTGCTGGGCTGTGGCCGGCTGGGCCGACTGGAATGGTGATGAGGTGGCGGGCTAAGCGGACGATAGTCGTGGCCCACGTGGTAGTGGCCATGCAGGCAGGCGTTGTGAGGCTGCAAAACCAGGGGGCCCCTGCTGCAAACAGGCAACGCCAATGGTCGATGGACGATGACGTGTTCCAAGCAAGCGAGCCAAAAGCAACCTCCCTCCCGACCAGGTTCCGAAATCGCTACATCCTTGTTGCCAAGAAGGCAAAGCTTGAATGCTTCAAATGAACAGTTTGGAAGCGCAGAAACGATACTGGTCGCCGTTGGAAGGATATCCCATGTGCGCCAGTGAGATCTGGTTAGAGTCAAACCCTTTGACATGTGACAAATTATGATTGCATTAGTCATGGACAGCGAACACGCACATCCAGGCAGAGCGCGAATCTTGCCAACGACAACCTCGTTTAAGAGTTTTGAATTGGATTGAATGCGTTAATTAACCCCTTTGGAGCGAAGGTGGGTGGGGGGGGTGGGGGGCGGGTGGGGGCGGGAGCTTGGTACTGGATTCGCTTGCAGCTTCGTCACAGGTAGTAAAAGATTCGCCAGAACATATTCTGTCGAGGCTGTCCGTATCTTAGTAATGGCCAACGAAAATATCCAGATCCAGCCAAATCTGCGAATCTCGTCAACAATGACTCTCGGTTAAGTATGCGGAAGGGATTGAATGCGTGAATTAAATCGTTTGGAGCGAAGGGGTGTGGGGGGGGGTGAGGGGGGGCGGGGGGCGCCACATTCTAGAACATCGCTCCAATGGTCGATGGTCGATGACGTGTTCTGGAGGTCGTTAGGTCATGAGCAGCATGAGGCTCGAACGTGCTCACTTGCAAGGTATGGACGTGCACGACGGCGTGGCCCACGTGTACCCGATCGGGGTGGCCGCCATGTTGCCACGCTGTCCCAGTACCGCAGATCGTCGAACGTTGTGAGGTCGTTAGGTGATGATCATCATCATCATTCATCATCATGATGGTGTTAGTTGTGATGTTATTGTTGGGTGATAGTGGTGTCAGTTGGAGATGATGGTTGATGGTTCCGGAACATTGTGATGCTGGAAGGTGCTCGTGGAGCCCATCATGTACTTCCATTATCTTGTATTGGGTGCTTGTTGCAACTTATAGGAAGGCGGCCAATTCGAATTCGAGTAGGACCTAGCCATCACGACAGAGTAGGATAGGTTAACGATCCCAGGAAGGCTTCGCGCTAGCAACATACCAATCGCGAAAGACTAGGAAGGCTTCGCGATAGCAAGATTTCGGGCTTCCAAATCCGTGGAGAGAATCAAAAGCCGACCTGATTCGCGATCCTTCGATGATGCTTACCAATGTAGCTTGCCGATGATGCTTGGAGATGATGCGTTCCGATGTGCTCGCCGATGAAGCTTGATGAAGATGTCTTGGTTGGGTGTGCCGGTAAGGGTCAAGGGGAAGAGTGTACTGTACTGCTGGGCTGGGCCGGCTGGGCGACTGGAATGGTGATGAGGTGGCGCTAAAGCGGACGATAGTCGTGCCCCACGTGTAGTGCCATGCAGGCAGGCGTTTGTGAGGCTGCAAACCAGGGGCCCCTGCTGGCAAACAAGCAACGCCAATGGTCGATGGGACGATGACGTGTTCCAAGCAAGCGAGCCAAAAGCAACCTCCCTCCCGACCAGGGTTCCGAAATCGCTACATCCTTGTTGCCAAGAAGGCAAAAGCTTGAATGCTTCAAATGAACAGTTTGGAAGCGCAGAAACGATACTGGTCGCCGTTGGAAGGAATATCCCATGTGCGCCAGTGAGATCTGGTTAGAGTCAAACCCTTTGACATGTGACAAATTATGATTGCATTAGTCATGGACAGCGAACACGCACATCCAGGCAGAGCGCGAATCTTGCCAACGACAACCCTCGTTTAAGAGTTTTGAAGGGATTGAATGCGTTAATTAACCCTTTTGGAGCGAAGGTGGGGGTGGGGGGGGTGGGGGGGCGGGTGGGGGCGGGAGCTTGGTACTGGATTCGCTTGCAGCTTTCGTCACAGGTAAGTAAAGATTCGCCAGAACATATTCTGTCGAGGCTGTCCGTATCTAGTAATGGCCAACGAAAATATCCAGATCCAGCCAATCGCGAATCTCGTCAACAATGACTCTCGGTTAAGTATGCGGAAGGGATTTGAATGCGTGAATTAAATCGTTTGGAGCGAAGGGGTGTGGGGGGGTGGAGGGGGGCGGGGGGCGCCACATTCTAGAACATCGGGCTCCAATGGTCGATGGTCGATGACGTGTTCTGGAGGTCGTTAGGTCATGAGCAGCATGAGGCTCGAACGTGCTCACTTGCAAGGTATGGACGTGCACGACGGGCGTGGCCCACGTGTGTACCCGATCGGGGTGGCCCGCCATGTTGCCACGCTGTCCCAGTACCGCAGATCGTCGAACGTTGTGAGGTCGTTAGGTGATGATCATCATCATCATCATCATCATCATGATGGTGTTAGTTGTGATGTTATTGTTGGTGATAGTGGTGTCAGTTGGAGATGATGGTGATGGTTCCGGAACATTGTGATGCTGGAAGTGCTCGTGGAGCCCATCATGTACTTCCATTATCTTGTATTGGGTGCTTGTTGCAACTTATAGGAAGGCGGCCAATTCGAATTCGAGTAGTACCTAGCCATCACGACAGAGTAGGATAGGTTAACGATCCCAGGAAGGCTTCGCGCTAGCAACATAACAATCGCGAAAGACTAGGAAGGCTTCGCGAGATAGCAAGATTCGGCTTCCAAATCCGTGGAGAGAATCAAAAGCCGACCTGATTCGCGATCCTTCGATGATGCTTACCAATGTAGCTTGCCGATGATGCTTGGAGATGATGCCGTTTCCGATGTGCTCGCCGATGAAGCTTGATGAAGATGTCTTGGTTGGGTGTGCCGGTAAGGTCAAGGGGAAGAGTGTACTGTACTGCTGGGCTGGGCCGGCTGGGCCGACTGGAATGGTGATGAGGTGGCGCTAAGCGGACGATAGTCGTGCCCACGTGGTAGTGCCATGCAGGCAGGCGTTGTGAGGCTGCAAACCAGGGGCCCCTGCTGCAAACAGGCAACGCCAATGGTCGATGGACGATGACGTGTTCCAAAGCAAGCGAGCCAAAAGCAACCTCCCTCCCGACCAGGTTCCGAAATCGCTACATCCTTGTTGCCAAGAAGGCAAAAGCTTGAATGCTTCAAATGAACAGTTTGGAAGCGCAGAAACGATACTGGTCGCCGTTGGAAAGGATATCCCATGTGCGCCAGTGAGATCTGGTTAGAGTCAAACCCTTTGACATGTGACAAATTATGATTGCATTAGTCATGGACAGCGAACACGCACATCCAGGCAGAGCGCGAATCTTGCCAACGACAACCCTCGTTTAAGAGTTTTGAAGGGATTGAATGCGTTAATTAACCCTTTGGAGCGAAGGTGGGTGGGGGGGGTGGGGGGGCGGGTGGGGCGGGGAGCTTGGTACTGGATTCGCTTGCAGCTTCGTCACAGGTAGTAAAGATTCGCCAGAACATATTCTGTCGAGGCTGTCCGTATCTAGTAATGGCCAACGAAAATATCCAGATCCAGCCAAATCGCGAATCTCAGTCAACAAGACTCTCGGTTAAGTATGCTCGGAAGGGATTGAATGCGTGAATTAAATCGTTTGGAGCGAAGGGGTGTGGGGGGGGTGAGGGGGCGGGGGGCGCCACATTCTAGAACATCGCCCCAATGGTCGATGGTCGATGACGTGTTCTGGAGGTCGTTAGGTTCATGAGCAGCATGAGGCTCGAACGTGCTCACTTGCAAGGTATGGACGTGCACGACGGCGTGGGCCCACGTGTACCCGATCGGGGGTGGCGCCATGTTGCCACGCTGGTCCCAGTACCGGCAGATCGTCGAACGTTGTGAGGTCGTTAGGTGATGATCATCATCATCATCATCATCATGATGATGGTGTTAGTTTGTGATGTTATTGTTGGTGATAGTGGTGTCAGTTGAGAGATGATGGTGATGGTTCCGGAACATTGTGATGCTGGAAGGTGCTCGTGGAGCCCATCATGTACTTCCATTATCTTGTATTGGGTGCTTGTTGCAACTTATAGGAAGGCGGCCAATTCGAATTCCGAGTAGGACCTAGCCATCACGACAGAGTAGGATAGGTTAACGATCCCTGGAAGGCTTCGCGCTAACAACATAACAACCGGCGAAAGACTAGGAAGGCTTCGGCGATAAGCAAGATTCGGCTTCCAAATCCGTGGAGAGAATCAAAAGCCGACCTGATTCGCGATCCTTCGATGATGCTTTACAATGTAGCTTGCCGATGAATGCTTTGGAGATGATGCCGTTCCGATGTGCTTTCGCCGATGAAGCTTGATGAAGATGTCTTGGTTGGGTGTGCCGGTAAGGTCAAGGGGAAGAGTGTACTGTACTGCTGGGTCTTGGGCCGGCTTGGGCCGACTGGAATGGTGATAGAGGTGGCGCTAAGCGGACGATAGTCGTGCCCCACGTGGTCAAGTGCCATGCAGGCTGGCGTTGTGAGGCTGCAAACCAAGGGGGCCCCTGCTGCAAAACAGGCAACGCCAATGGTCGATGGACGATGACGTGTTTCCAAGCCAAGCGAGCCCAAAGCAACCTCCCTCCCGACCAGGTTCCGAAATCGCTACATCCTTGTTGCCAAGAAGGCAAAAGCTTGAATGCTTCAAATGAACAGTTTTGGAAGCGCAGAAACGATACTGGTCGCCGTTGGAAGGATATCCCATGTGCGCCAGTGAGATCTGGTTAGAGTCAAACCTTTGACATGTGACAAATTATGATTGCATTAGTCATGGACAGCGAACACGCACATCCAGGCAGAGCGCGAATCTTGCCAACGACAACCCCTCGTTTAAGAGTTTTGAAGGGAATTGAAATGCGTTAATTAACCCCTTTGGAGCGAAGGTGGGTGGGGGGGGTGGGGGGCGGGTGGGGGCTGGAGCTTGGTACTTGGATTCGCTTGCAGCTTCGTCACAGGTAGTAAAGATTCGCCAGAACATATTCTGTCGAGGCTGTCCGTATCTAGTAATGGCCAACGAAAATATCCAGATCCAGCCAAATCGCGAATCTCGTTCAACAATGACTCTCGGTTAAGTATGCGGAAGGGATTGAATGCGTGAATAAATCGTTTGGAGCGAAGGGGTGTGGGGGGGGTGAGGGGGGCGGGGGCGCCACATTCTAGAACATCGCGCTCCAATGGTCGATGGTCGATGACGTGTTCTGGAGGTCGTTAGGTCATGAGCAGCATGAAGGCTCGAACGTGCTCACAATTGCAAGGTATGGACGGTGCACGGACGGCGTGGCCCACGTGTACCCGATCGGGGTGGCCGCCCATGTTGCCACGCTGTCCCAGTACCGCAGATCGGTCGAAGACGTTGTGAGGTCCGTTTAGGTGATGATCATCATCATCATCAATCATCATGATGATGGTGGTTAGATTGTGATGTTATTGTTGGTGATAGTGGTGTCAGTTGGACGATGATGGTGATAGGGTTCCGGAACATTGTGATGCTGGAAGGTGCTCGCGTGGAGCCCATCATGTACTTCCATTATCTTGTATTGGGTGCTTGTTTGCAACTTATAGGAGGACGGGCAATTCGAATTCGAGTAGGACCTAGCCATCACGACAGGAGGTAGGATAGGTTAACGATGCCAGGAAGGCTTCGCGCTTAGCAACATATACAACCGCGAAAGAAACTAGGGAAGCTTCGCGATAGCAAGTTCGGCTTCCAAATCCGGTGGAGAGAATCAAAAAGCCGACCTGATTCGCGTGATCCTTCGATGATGCTTACCAATGTAGCTTGCCGATGATGCTTGGAGATGATGCGTTCCGATGGTTGCTCGCCGATGAAAGCTTGATGAAAGATGTGTCTTGGTTGGGGTGTGCCGGTAAAGGTCAAGGGGAAGAGTGTACTGTACTGCGGGCTGGCGGGCCGGGCTGGGCCGAACCTGGAATGGTGAGTGAGGTGGCGCTAAGCGGACGATAGTGCGTCACCACGTGGTAAGTGCCATGCAGGCAGGCGTTTGGTGGAGGCTGCAAACCAGGGGCCCCTGCTGCAAAACAGGCAACGCCAATGGGTCGATGGAAGACGATGAGCGTGTTTTGCCAAGCAAGCGAGCTCAAAAGCAAACTCCCTCCTTCTCTCCCGACAGGTTTTCCGAAATCGCTACACCAGATCCCTTGTTGCCAAGAAGAGGCAAAGAGCTTGAATGCTTCAATGAACAGTTTGGAAGCGCAGAAACGATAACTGGTGCCGCACCGTTGAAAGGGATATTCCCATGTGCGCCACGTGAGATCTGGTTAGAGTCAAACCCTTTGACATGTGACAAATTATTGATTGCATTAGTCATGGACAGCGAACACGCACATCCAGGCAGAGCGCGGAATCTTTGCCAACGACAACCCTCGTTTAAGAGTTTGAAGGGATTGAATGCGTTAATTAACCCTTTGGAGCGAAGGTGGGTGAGGGGGGTGGGGGGGCGGGTGGGGGGCGGGAAGCTTGGTACTGGATTCGCTTTGCAGCTTCGTCACAGGTAGTAAAGATTCGCCAGAACATATTCTGTCTCGAGGCTGTCCGTATCTAGTAATGGCCGAACGGAAAATATCCAGATCCAGCCAAATCGCGAATCTCGTCAACAATGACTCTCGTTTATAGTATGCGGAAGGGATTGAATGCGGTGAATTAAATCGTTTGGAGCGAAGGGTGTGGGGGGGGTGAGCGGGGGCGGCGGGGCGCCACATTCTAGAACATCGCTCCAATGGTCGAGTGGTCGAGTTGACGTGTTCTGGAGGGTGCGTTAGGTTTCATGAGCAGCATGAGGCTCGAAACGGCGTGCTCACTTGCAAGGTATGGACGTTGCACGACGGCGTGGCCCACGTGTACCCGATCGGGGTGGCTGGCCAGTGTTGCCTACGCTGTCGCCAGTACCCTGCAGATCGTCGAACGGTTGTGTGGGTTCGTTAGGTGAGATCATCATCATCATCATCATCATGATGATGGTGTTTTAGTTTGTGATGTTATTGTGTGGTGATAGTGGGTGTCAGTTTGGAGATGATGGTGATGGTTCCGGAACATTGTGATGCTGGAAGGTGCTCGTGGAGCCCATCATGTACTTCCATTATCTTGTATTGGGTTGCTGTTGTTGCAACTTATAGGAAGGGCGGCCAATTCGAATTCGAGTAGGACCTAGCCATGCACGACAGAGTAGGAATAGGTTACGATCCAGGAAGGCCTTCGGCGAGCTAGCAACAATACCAATCGCTCGATAAAGACTAAGGAAGGCTTCGCGATAAGCAAGATTTCGGCTTCCAAATCCGTGGAGAGAATCAAAAAGCCGAGCCTGATTTCGCGATCTTCGAGTGATGCTTACCAATGTAGCTTTGCCCGATGATGCTTGGGAGAATGATGCTTTTTCTTCGATGTGCGTCGATCGATGAATGCTTGATGAAGATGTCCTTGGTTGGGTGTGCCAGTAAGTCAAGGGAAGAAGTGTACTGTACTGCTGGGCTTGGGCGGCTGGGGGGCGAATGGAATGGTGGAGGTGGCGCTAAGCCGGACGATAGGTCGTGTCCCCACGTCGGTAGGTGCATGCAGGCAGGCGTTGTGAGGCTGCACGCAGGGCCCTGCTGCAAACAGGCAACGCAATGGTCCGATGGACGATGACGTGTTTCCAAGGCAAGCGACGCCAAAAGCACACCTCCCTGCCCACCAGGTTTCCGAACGCTACAATCCTTGTTGCCCAAGTAAGGCCAAAAAGCTTGAATGCTTCAAATGAACAGTTTGGGAAGCGCAGAAACGATACTGGTCGCCGTTGGAAGGATATCCCATGTGCGCCAGTGAGAATCTTGGGTTAGAGGTCAAACCTTTGACATGTGACAATTATGATTGCATTAGTCTGGACGAGCGAACACGCACATCCAGGCAAGAGCGCGATCTGTCTTTCTTGCCAGACGACAACCCTCTGTTTAAGAGTTTTGAAGGGAATTGAATGCGTTTAATTAACCCGCCTTTTGGAGCGAAGTGGGGTGGGGGGGGGTGGGGGTGGCGGGTGGGGGGCCGGGAGCTTGGTACTGGATGTTCGCTTGCAGCGTTCCGTCAGCAGGTAGTAAAGATTCGCCAGAACAATATTTCTGTCGAGGCTGTCCGTATCTAGTATGCCAACGAAAATATTCAGATCCAGCCAAATCGCGAATCTCGTCAACCAATGACTCTCGTTTAGTATGCGGAAGGGGATTTTGAATGCGTGAATTAAATCGTTTGGAGCGAAAGGGGTGTGGGGGGGGTGAGGGGGCGGGGGGCGCC